>PVIC010039583.1:0-17060 GCA_004025085.1 Thryonomys swinderianus
TTTTTTTTTTTTTTTTTTTGAGACAAGGTCTCGCTTTGTAGTTCAGGCTGGCCCTGGGCTCACTATGGTGCCCAGGCAAGCCGCCGCGAACTCAGCAGTCCTCCTGTCTCTGCCTCCCGAGTGCTGGGATTACAGGCGTGAGCCACCACGCCCGGCATTGTGGTATGCGGTGTTGATTGTTGGTGGGAGTGTGTCTCCACGCCCAGCATTATATGTGGTTACCGGGGATCGAACTCAGGACCTTGCGCTTGCGAGGCAGGTGCCAGAACCACTGAGCTAACCCTCTGGCCCAGTGATGATTTTTATACCCCTTGATCCAGTCATCTCCCCAGAGTCCTACCTGTGAGCACATGGACTTTGGACAGACATTTCAACATCTCAATCTAAACCATAAACAGTCTATATCATAACATACTTATTGACTTGTTCCTTCTACTTCTTTAAGTCTATCCAGGTAAATGTCATCAGTGATTAAACTGTAATTGTGTTCCTTAAAAAACATTGCATTGTCCTTTTGACCTTTCTTTGAGAGTCTACTTTGTTTACTTCAAATAATACTTTTTCTGTAGCAGGGAGTGAACTCAGGACCTCGTGCTTGCCAGGCTGGCTTGGTGCCACTGAGCTACATCCCTAGCCCCTGATGGTACTCTTGATGGCTCTTACAAAGTTGCTCATTAAATCATGTAGTTTAGGTCCATATTTCATCCTTTATCTAGTAGTTTTATCTTATTTATTCTTTCTAATGCTATATAGTATTCCAGTGTGTGTCTATGCTGCATTTTAAATAGTGTATTTCGTTGACAGAGATTTATGTAATTCTCTTAAGTACTATAAATAATGCTGCAAACATTGTTATTTTCTGTGCACAAATACAGTGTATCTACACTCTAGCAGTGCTTCTTCCAGTGAGATCCTTTGACCAGCAGAGCGATAGCGCCAACACCTCAGGTTTGTTTATGATGCAGATTCTCAGGCCTCATTGCAAATCTTATGGAAGAGAAACCATGGGAGTGAGGCCCACTGACCTGTATCTTAGGCCATCTGTGTGGTGCTTATAGCTACTAAGTTTATGAAGCACTGCTCTGTAATAATAGCTGTGATTAATAATTTTGAAATGCAGGATATGAGTGTTTCTAGCTTTTTTGGTACATTATATATCTTTTCAAAGATTACCTTTTTTCTTTCCTTTTCTTTCCCTCCCTCTCTCCCTCCATTCTTTCTCTCTCTTTTTCTTTCTTTCTTTCCATGGCTGACACTCTCCAGTGTACCTGTCACTGCATTACAGTGTCTGGCAGGTTAAGTGTGTTGAAAATACTTTTTTAATTGAATATTGGCACATTTTATATATAGCTCAAAATCACACTCAACATTGGGGAATTTATACACTATATGACATGAGTTAATTCTCACTTTTATCCATATCCCTACCCATTCCCATAACCCCCACCCCCTATATACATGTGTTCTCTTTCTCTTTTCAAATCATATTTAGTCTTTCCCCTCATTACTTTCCCCTACCACATTCCCTTTGAATGTTTCCTATTTCACAAAATCTGTCATACATTCTAAACCCATGTTCATAGCAGCTCAGTGTGTGAAAGCATTTTGACTTAGTATACTTCCAACTCATGATGGGTTCATCGGGACATACCCTCAGCAGAAATCAAGGAGAACACCTTCAAGGATATACCTTCTCCTATTCCTAATTATATAAAGTTTCCTTTTGAAGTATCTGTTAAATTTTGGCATTTTTACATATATTGACATCTGATGCTTTTTTACTTTATTAATCATTGAAACATTGATTTTTGGATACACAACTAACTTGGTATTCTTAAAATAAATGCAGCTAGGTTATAATCTATTATACTTTGTAAATATTAGTGGACTTAGTTCAATTATATATTTTGTTAGAGATTTCTGTATCTATGTGCATGATAAAGTGGCTGCACCTGCCTAGCTAGTGCAAAGTCCTGAGTTCAATCCCCAGTAACCACGTACAATACCAGGCGTGGTGACTCACATCTATCAGCAATCAGTACCACATACCACAGTGCCAGGCATGGTGGCCCATGCCTGTAATCCCAGCATTTGGGAGGCAGAGGCAGGAGGATTACTGAGTTAGAGGCTTGCCTGGGCTACATAGTAAGCTCAGAGGCAGTCTGAACTACAAAGCAAAACTCTGTCTCAAGAAAAAAAATTGACCTGTAAATTTTTGGTGTATTTCACCGAAATTACTCTGAATTTATAACATGAATTCTTTAATATTTCCTTTTCTCCAAGTTTTGCTTAAAAAATTTTTTTTTCTCGAGACAGGGTCTTGCCTTGTAGTTCAGGCTGGCCCTGAGCTCACTATGTAGCTCAGGCAAGCCTCGAACTCTGCAATCCTCCTGCCTCTGCCTCCTGTGTGCTGTGATTACAGGTTTGAGCCACCAAGCCTGGCATTTGTGGTATGTGGTACTGATTGCCAGTGGGCATGAGCCACCATGCCCGGTATTGCTGTATATGGTTAGGTAGGGTTTGATCAGTGAACTTTCCTCTACATATCTTCATCAGTCCTGCCTGGACATTGTCAGATCTATTAGACTTTTCAGAGACTACACTTGTCTTTGTCTTTTTCTTTTCCTCTATTGTGTTTATATATATATACAGTATTTTAATCCATAGTGTATGATCTGTGATATGTCCTTCCACATCCTTACTTCAGGAGTAATTTGCTCTTTTTTTCCTTTCCCAACATGGATTTGGGGATGGAACCAGGGACCTTGCACTTGCTAGGTAGGCGTTTGAACCACTGAGCTAAATCTCCAGCCTCTTTTTTTTTTTTCTTTGAGACAGAGTTTTGCTTTGTAGTTCAGGCTGGCCCTGAGCTCAGTATGTAACCTAGGCAAGCCTTGAATTCAGCAGTCCCCCTGCCTCTGCCTCCCAAGTGCTGGAATTACAGGCATGAGCCTGGCATTGTGGTTTGCGGTACTGATTGTTGATGGGCGTAAGTCATTACACCCATTATTGCTGTATGTGGTTATTGGGAATCGAACTCAGGACTTTGTGCTTGCTAGGTAGGAGCCAGAACCACTGAGCTAAATCTCCGGCCCTTGTTTTTTTTTTTTTTTTGAGACAGGGTCTCGCTTTGTAGTTCAAGCTGGCTCTGAGTTCACTATGTAGTCCAGGCAAGTCCCGAACTCAGCAATCCTCCTGTCTCTGCCTCCCGAGTGCTGGGATTACAGGCGTGAGCCACCACGCCCTGCAATGTGGTATGTGGTATTGATGGCAGGTGGGCGTGAGTCTCCACGCCCAGCATTGTATGTGGTTACCGGGGATCGAACTCAGGACCTTGCGCTTGTGAGGCAGGTGCCGGAACCACTGAGCTAACCCTCCGGCCCCCTTGTTTAAGTTTTGATTGTTTTCGTTGTTAGACATTTTTCATCATGAGGCTATCTGTGCTTGGAATTTTCTTCAGAGGAACACTTCGTAGATTCAACTTCTGTAATACATATAGAACATTAGATGTATTTCTTTAGTAAGTTTGGAAAGTTGTTTTTCAATTAATATGACCTTTGGTCTAAACTTTAAAATTAATGTCATAGTGTACATATTATCATAGTTGTATTTCACTGACAGTAGGACCCATAGGAGTGTTTTTCCTGTAGGTAGGCTTTGATCAGTGAACTTTCCTCTACATATCTTCATCAGTCCTGCCTGGACATTGTCAGATCTATTAGACTTTTCAGAGACTACACTTGTCTTTGTCTTTTTCTTTTCCTCTATTGTGTTTATATATATACAGTATTTTAATCCATAGTGTATGATCTGTGATATGTCCTTCCACATCCTTACTTCAGGAGTAATTTGCTCTTTTTTTCCTTTCCCAACATGGATTTTTACTGATTTTCTTTCTTGTGACCCCTTTTCTCATGTATCCTATTAATGGTATATTTCTTTCTAGGCATGGCTTTAGTTGTATCTCACAAATTTTGATATATTGTATTTTTAAGAATTCATTAAATAGTACTCTTGAATCTGCATCAATTTCCTTTTAATGTTGAGGGATTTTGTAGTTGGTCTTTTTGTTACCACTGTGCAAAATTCCTTTTTTTTGTTTGAGACAGGGTCTCACTTTGTAGTTCAGGCTAGCCCTGAGCTCACTGTATATCCCAGGCAAGCCTTGAACTCATAGCAATCCTCCAGCTTCTGCCTCCTGAGAGCTGGGATTACAGGTGTGAGCCACCACCCTGGCATTGTGGTATGTGGTACTGATGGCTGGTGGGCATGAGTCACCACATCTGGTATTGTTGTATGTGGTTACCGGAGATCGAACCAGGGACCTTGCGCTTGCTAGACGGGTGCCGGAACCACTGAGCTAGATCTCTAATGTGGTCTTCCATCATTTTAATTATAGTTGTGTTGAATCTGTGTCAGGTAACCTTAATATCTGGAGCTCAAGAGTCTAATATACCCTTGAAATGGTAGAAAAGAAATATTGTCATTCTTTTTTTTGCTTTTTGAGGCAGGGTCTTGCTTTGTAGTTCAGGCTGGCCCTGAGCTCACTATGGTGCCCAGGCAAGCCGCCGCGAACTCAGCAATCCTCCTGTCTCTGCCTCCCGAGTGCTAGGATTACAGGCGTGAGCCACCACGTCTGGCATTGTGGTATGCGGTGTTGATTGTTGGTGGGCCTGTCTCCACGCCCAGCGTTCTGTGTGGTTACTGGGGATCGAACTCAGGACCTTGCGCTTGCGAGGCAGGTGCCGGAACCACTGAGCTAACCCTCTGGCCCGAGAAATATTGTCATTCTTTCTGTAAATTGTTTTTGCACCTGGTGTGGATTATTTTATTTTATTTTATTTGTACTGGGGATCAAACCTGTGACCTTGTGCTTGCAGGTCTGGTGTTGGAACTCCTGAGCTAAATCCCTGGCCCCTGTGTAGATTATTTTAGTGGTGAACATAGTCCTAATTTCTGGAGTCTGCATTTTAGTTGGTTATTTTGATTTTATTTCTCTGTCTCTTTTTTTTTTTTAGTTTTTTTGAGATGAGGTCTTGCTATGTAGTTCAGGCTGATCATAAACTCACTGTGTGGCCCAGGCTGGCCTCAAACTCATGGGAGTCTTCCGTCTCGCCTTCCAAATCCAGTAATTACAGGAATGTACCACCATGCCCAGTGATAATTTCTTTCTCTCTCCTCTCTCTTTTTTTTTTCTTTAGACAGGGTCTCATTTGTAGTTCAGGCTGGCCCTGAGCTCACTATGTAGCCAGGCAAGCCTCCACTCAGCAATCCTCCTGTCTTTGCCTCCCAATTGCTGGTGGGCGTGAGTCACCACACCCAGTATTGTATGTGGTTACCAGGATTGAACTCAGGACCTTGTGCTTTCGAGGCAGGTGCTGGAGCCACTGAGCTAAATGTCCAGTCTGATAAATTTGTCAATGTTTTACTGAGAATATTTATATTAAATTTAAATGTGAACTGTTTTTGAACAGTGTTTTATTTTGGTATTAAATTTGTTATAGTTAAATACTTTTCTATATTCTAGAATATTTAAATTATATTAATTATTTTACTTAATAGTGGATATACTTAAATTCTAAGAATATCTAGGCCTGGTGATTTTACCATGATACTTTTTTTTTTCTGAGCTCACTATGTAGCCCAGGCATGCCTTGAACTCAGCAATCCTCTTCCCTTTACCTCCTGAATGCTAGGATTACCGGTGTGAGCCACCATGCCTGGCATTGTGGTATGTGATACTGATTGCTGATGGGCGTGAGTCACCACCCCATGTTGTATGTGGTTACTGGGGATCAAACTCAGGACCTTGTGCTTGCTAGATGGGTACCAGCATCACTGAGCTAAATTTTGGCCCCTTACTATGGTATGTTTTCAAGCTCTTAAAAATTTTTTTTTTTTGCTGCCTTGGTGGTTCACAGCTGTAATCCCAGCACTCAGGAGGCAGAGGCAGGAGGATTGCTGAGGTTGAGGCTTGCCTGGGCTCCATAGTGAGCTCAGGGACAGCCTGAACTATAGAGAAACTCTTGTGTCAAAAAAAGGGAAAAAATTTTTTAAAACTCTGGGGCCTCACATGTGCTAGGAAGTAACATAGAGCTACATTCTCAACCCTAAGAGGCACTTTATAGCCCAGCAATAAAGTTGGGACTTTGCCGTGTTCAATTTTTTTCAAATTAATTGATGGATTAGAAACCGATCTCTTTGTAAAACAACTTTCTGGGCTTTACTATCATTCTCTTTATTTCCTAACTCCTATATATCCTAGTATTTAGGTTTTTTTTTTTCCCATTTGGCTTCATCTGTACTTTGTGCTAAAAAGATGAATATGAATAGTGACAATCCTATTTATATTTTATTTAGTTTTCTGTTGCAAATTTAATATTTAACTATGACTTTTCACATTATTTTCTAAATAACTTGTAAAGTTAGGAATTTTTTTTTTTTTTCTTTTTGGAGACAGGGTCTCGCTTTGTAGTTCAGGCTGGCCCTGAGCTCACTATGGTGCCCAGGCAAGCCGCCCCGAACTCAGCAATCCTCCTGTCTCTGCCTCCCGAGTGCTGGGATTACAGGCGTGAGCCACCACGCCCAGCATTATATGTGGTTACCGGGGATCGAACTCAGGTCCTTGTGCTTGCGAGCCAGGCGCCGGAACCACTGAGCTAACCCTCCGGCCCCAAAGTTAAGAAATTTTTGTGATTGATTAGAAATTTAGCACATTCATATGATCTCCAGTAGTTTTCAAATAGTATTTTGTGGAAGTTATCTGAACTGCTTTGATTTCTTTGTGAAGACTTGTTTCTTTTTGTTGGTATTTTTGAAATGCTGTCTTGTTATATAGCCAATATTAGCTTCAAATTTCTGGGCTCAAAAGATCCTTCTGGCTCAGTCTTATAAGTAGCTGAGCCAACAAGTACAGGTCACAGTGCCTAGCGAAGATATTTTTAATATTCTTTATTAAAGAGTTTTAATAAAAATTATACACATTATTTGGATTTGAATATTGCTTAATTTGTGAGTTATATGTTTGAACTTTGTTAGCCACCATGCCCGGCGACTGCTGATATTTCTGCATGAATACCTCAATGAAATAGCAAAATGTTCCTTTTCCCCTTGAAGTAAAAGTGTCAAAAAGTATTCTGTAAATAATTTTCATAACCTGTAAATAATAATCACAATATAGATTAGTGGTATAGAGTTTTATCTTTTTCCATTTCTCCTAATATTATACATTTCTGATTGAACAGAAATCCCAGGGATCGGTATCATTTAAGGATGTGACTGTAGGCTTCACCCAGGAGGAGTGGCAGTACCTAGACCCAAACCAGAGGTCCCTGTACAGAGATGTGATGCTGGAGAACTACAGCCACCTGGTCTCTGTGGGTAGGTGGTGTGCATTAGATGATTCCAACAGCATTTGTTTATTCCTTTCATTATGAAGGATATAAATGCTCTGCAATGTAGTTAACTTGAGATTCTGTTTTAGAAATCAAAGTGTTGATTGGTTACTTTTGTGAGCCAGAAGACATTTGTGTTTACTTTCTAATGAGGTATTCCAGGGCATTGCGAGTTCTCTCCATCAGAAGTCATGACAGCCTGAGTTCTTAATCATGTCTGATTAACAGGGTATTGTATGACAAAGCCAGAACTGATCTTCAGGCTGGAGCAAGGAGAAGAGCCATGGATATTGGAGGAAGAATTCCTAAGGCAGAGCTTCCCAGGTGAGTTCATCTGTACTATACATGTGAATATCAGGAGAGTTAGTATTTACCTGCAATTAATTCAGGTGCTGGCCACCCTGAAATTTTTTTTAAGAGTACCTGACTGGAGAGCTAACCCTTACTGATTTCTAAACTCAACCTTCTAATGCCACTGTTAAAATATTTTTGAATTCATGTAAAGTATTTTCTATTTTTATACCTGCCAGTAGTCTAATCTTTCTTGCTTTTCTTGACCATTCTCTGCTTCTCAAAGCCATCTGTTTCCCACTTTTACTCCATTGTTCTGTGTGGTTTCTGTTAAAAGACATTTTTTCAGGGCCGGAGGGTTAGCTCAGTGGTTCCAGCGCCTGCCTTGCAAGCGCAAGGTCCTGAGTTCGATCCCCAGTAACGACATATAATGCTGGGCATGGAGACACGCCCACTAACAATCAACACCACACACCACAGTGCCGGATGTGGTGGCTCACACCTGTAATCCCAGTACTCGGAAGGCAGAGATGGGAGGATTGCTGAGTTCCCGGCGGCTTGCCTGGGCACCATAATGAGCTCAGGGCCAGCCTGAACTACAAAGCGAGACCCTGTCTCAAAAAAAAAAAAAACAAAGACATTTTTCATACACTCACTTTGTTTTTTTTTTTTTTTGAGACAGGGTCTCGCTTTGTAGTTCAGGCTGGCTCTGAGCTCACTATGTAGCCTAGGCAAGCTTCGAACTCAGCAATCCTGTCTCTGCCTCCTGAGTGGAGTGCTAAGATTACAGGCATGAGCCACCATGCCCTGCACTGTGGTATGTGGTATTGATTGTTGGTGGGCGTGAGTCTCCATGCCTAGTATTGTATGTGGTTACCGGGGATCAAACTCAGGGCCTTGTGCTTGTGAGGCAGGTGCCAGAACCACTGAGCTAACCCTCCGGCCCCTCATACACTCACTTTGACTCACCAAATAATTTTTGAATTTTTATTATGTGATAGTCATTTTTTTTTTGTAGTTTTTTTTTTTTTTTTTTTTTGAGACAGGGTCTCGCTTTGTAGTTCAGGCTGGCCCTGAGCTCACTATGTAGCCCAGGCAAGCCTGGAATTTAGTCATCCTCCTGCCGCCTCCCAAGTGCTGGGGTTATAGTCATGAGCCACCACATCCAGCACTGTGGGGTATGGTACTGATTGCTGGTGGGCATGAATCACCATGCCCAATATCATATCATTGTATGTGGTTACTGGGATCGAACCAGGGACCTTGCATTTGCTAGTCAGGCGGCAGAACCTCTGAACCAAGCTGGAGCTAAATCTCTGGCCCTTTTGTAGTTTTTTTGAGACAGGGTCCCACTTTGTAGTTCAGGCTGGCCATGACCTCACTATGTAGCCCAGGCAAGCCTCGAACTCAGCAATCCTCCTGCCTCTGCCTCTCAAGTGGTGGGATTACAGATTTGAGCCACCATGCTTGGCACTGTGGTATGTAGTACTGATTGCTGGTGGGCGTGAATCACCATGCCCAGTATTGTTGTATGTGGTTGCTGGGGATCAAACTCAGGACCTTGTGCTTGCTAGGTAAGCGCTGGAACCACTGAGCTAAATCTCTGGCTTGTGATAGTCATTTTTTAAGAGCTGAGAATATAGCAATGAAAAAACCCTAATTGCATTTATAGGATGTCTTAGTTACTTTTTTCTTGTTGCTGAGACAAAATATCTGACACCTAAAATTAAAGGAGGAAAAGTTTATTTTTGATCACATTTTGGAGAGGTTTCAGTCTGTAGTCAGTTGGTTCCAAGAAAGGACAGTGTGGCAGAGGGGTATCACAGAGGAAACAAAATTCATGACAGGCAGAAAGCAACAGACAACAAGCAACAAGCAACAGTCCTCTTTCTGGATAGTCTCTCCAGGCTATTCATCTTTAAGGTGGAGAGCACTCACACCCAAGGTAGGCCTTCACATCATCCACACACAGAATGGTGTCAAACTAATCAGTAGACTGATTTAGTAATCACACACTCTTAGTCCCAGCATCACATACCCTACATCCAGCCAGCTCTGAAAAGCCCTACCCATGACTGCATGAGGCTTTGGGGGGACATTTATATATAAGCTGTAACACAGAAATAATATTAAATTGATAGGAATAGATAGTACACTTGATTTTAGCCAAAAGGCCAAGAAGCAGTTATATAGAAGTAATATTAAAAATGGAGAGATATTTGTGGCAAATTAAAAGTTCTGTACGGTAAGAGTATCAAAGAAATTAAAGTACATTTAGATTGAGTGTGCTACTTTGAGAGTACTCAAGGGAAGCTTTAATAAAATCAACATTAGAGCAGAAACATGAATGAAATGGTTGTGTGAGGCATGAAGATTCTGCCTCTTTTCAGCAAGGGTAACAGAGGTTACTAAGCTGTGCATAGGAATGTGGTTGGGGTATCTGAGGAAGAGCAGAAATAGTCACAGTGGCTGAAGGGAGTAATTGAGGGAGGAGAGAGGAATACCTGATGATGTCGAAGAGTTACAGTCTGGAAGATGAGCATATCATATGCAATTTAATTTTATTTATACTTTATGTAATTTCAATTGTATTTTTAATCACTTTAATTATTAAGCATAAAGCATTGTGTATTAGTGTTATTTTTGGTGAATTTTCAGCAGATGAGTAGCATGTGATATATATTTAAGGTCTCTTTTAATTCTGTAGAGAAAATATTTGAATGGAGTAAGGACTTGAAAATTAATTAGGACATGACTGTTTCTACATGGAAATGATTGTAGTGACTCAGATTGAATTGAAAGCATGTGAGAAGTTTTATTTCCTTAATGTGTAGGAAGAGGGCCAATAAGAAAAGCACTAACACTTGTATCAGATGGCAAGGGAGGAGGTAAAGTATTTGAGGAAATAAAATCTGTAAACTTCCCAAGTTTAACCAGAGACATAAAATTACACATCCTGGAACCTGACCTAGTATCAAATGAGATAAATCCAAAGAAATCCATGCTAAAAACACATGATGTTTAGATTTTAATTAGTAATCACAATTTGTCAGTCATAATTAAGTGGTGCAGGGAAGTATTATCAGACAGAAGGAAATGAGAAAATGTAGTTGGCAAGCCACCTCTTAAAAATGGCTAAACGAGCCAGAGATTTAGCTCAGTGGTTCCAACACCTGCCTTGCAAGCGCAAGGTCCTGAGTTTGATTCCCGGTAACCACATACAGTGCTGGGTGTGGAGACTCACACCACCAACAATCAATACCACATACCACAGTGCTGGGCGTGGTGGCTCACGCCTGTAACCCCAGCACTCAGGAGGTAGACTTGAGCCTTTAGAAATTGGAAGTTGGCAAAAATGAAGGTAAATTGAACATTATCCTTGTGACTTTTTGAAATCATAGTTGTGTATTGGAGCAAAATTTATAGTATCACCTGATTTGATGCTATGTGTTGCAGAGGAAGTATATAAGGTTATTATATGTAAAAAGTGGGGAAGGTAAAGGCCTCAAAATGGGATTATATTTTGTTATATTTATGAAATTTTAGAAAACTAGTAAGTTGCACATGTAACTTTTTTTCTTCTAGTACTAGGCATTGAACCCAGGGCCTTTGCACTGAGCTACAATTCTTTGTGTTGAGTAGAGTCATACTAAGTCACTCAGTTGACCCAGTTGGGCTCAAACTTTTGATTCTCCAGTTTCAGCTTTCTATAGTGCTGGGATTGCTGGTGTGTGCACACTCAGCTGCACAGGTGCATTTTAATACATAGAACATTTACTAAGAAAACCTTAGAAAGTGTGTACTTAGGAACACTGAAATGCATCACTGGGTTATAAAACACCATTAGGAAAATAAAAACATATGAGAAACAAAACAGCAATATTTATGTTAAATGTAAAAGATCAAAGTATATCAGGCAAAAGACATACTGGCATAGTAGTGTTGGGTTCAAAAATCTCCATGCCGTCAGTAAGCACACCAGAATGTAATTAGCAAAGGCACTTTATTATTCCCCTGCATGCAGAGGAGGTCCACCATAGCAAGCTGGCAACCCCGTCCCCTTGCAGCACACAGTTTTTATAGACAATTTTAGGTCACACATGCACAGAGACATGATTGGTTATAACAGGGGTGGGTTTATACTTGTCTTTTACTATTGGGGGATTGTCCTCATCTTATTCAACCCCTTAGCAATCTAGATGGAATGCTCTGCTGTCCCTTTGATTTATTTTCAGGCAACAAACCTCCTGTAACAAATCAGTGTGAGGAGGGCAGGCAATTTCCTAGTTATCTCTGTATCTACAGATTTCTCTACCAGGCGCCACTGTGCCCACTGACCTTCTATCCCAGACGTGGGAAAGTCATAAAAGTTAAGTCTACAAATTTCCCTAACAAGGCACAGCTCGACCTTCTAACCCCGGTGTGGGGAAGTTGAGTCTCCCCGGCTCCCTTCACCTTATTTCAATTTAGCAACAGTTTATATAGAAATGGGGAGGGGGCCGGAGGGTTAGCTCAGTGGTTCCGGCGCCTGCCTCGCAAGCGCAAGGTCCTGAGTGCGATCCCCGGTAACCACATATAATGCTGGGTGTGGAGACACGCCCACCAACAGTCAACACCGCATACTACAATGTCGGACGTGGTGGCTCACGCCTGTAATCCCAGCACTCAGGAGGCAGAGACAGGAGGATTGCTGAGTTCGCGGCGGCTTGCCTGGGCACCATAGTGCCCAGCTCTGAACTACAGAGTGAAACCCTGTCTCAAAAAGCAAAAAAAAAAAAAGAAATGGGGAGGTAACATACTGATTTAGGTTCCACACATCTGCTCCCAGGACCTTTTCAGCTTCCAATAGTCAGTAGGAGGAAGCCGAGCAGAGGGTTGGGAGGTTACAATTTACTTATCCCAGGTGTGCTGGGAGCTAACAGAGATTTTCTAAGTGGGGGTCACTTAACATTACAAAGCAACTAGAGGAACCAGGCTCCACTGGGTAAACAAATGGTTAATTAAATCAGAGGCTACTATCATTCACAGCTCCATCTCTATAACATATTGTGAGGGGAGGCCAGGGCCAGTTTAGGTCCTGGTTGTTGCAGTTTAGGTTTCCCACGGCATTCCTGCAGTCAGGTCTCCTGTGACAGTAGAAGAAACAAAAAACAAGAGCATAAAATTGATATTATTTGAAGCTGGGTGTGGTGGCATATGCCTGTAATCTCTGTACTCTGTGAGGCAGGAGGATCATTTTTCAGACCCAAACACACCCCAGCCCCCGCCAGTGCAACACTGCAGGCCTCTTCCCATCGTTGGGAGTAGAAATGCAGGTGCAGACTGAGACACTGCAGACTTGCACACGAGCATCCCAGGCGGTGAATAGCTAGCTCTTCAAGTCTGCAATAAAAAATGGCCTCTAATATAACTACATTGCAAAAAGAAAAATGGGAAAGAAACAAAATGGAAAAAGTGAAAAGGTTGAGGGAACAGAACCTGAAGAATTTGTGGTAGAAAAAGTACAGGACGCTCGTGTAGTGAATGGGAAGGTGGACTGTTTTTTTTTTTTTTTTTTTGCTTTTGAGACAGGGTCTCACTTTGCAGTTCAGGCTGGCCCTGAGCTCACTATGGTGCCCAGGCTAGCTGCCGCGAACTCAGCAATACTCCTGTCCCTGCCTCCCGAGTGCTGGGATTACAGGTGTGAGCCACCACGTCTGGCATTGTGGTATGCGGTGTTGATTGTTGGTGGGTGTGTCTCCACGCCCAGCATTATATGTGGTTACCGGGGATCGAACTCAGGACATTGCGCTTGCGAGGCAGGCGCCGGAACCACTGAGTTAACCCTCCGGCCCGAAGGTGGACTATTTTTGAAGTGGAAGGGATTTTCAGATGCTGACCCAATACATGGGAAACTGAAGAAAATTTAGAATTGATTGAAGCATTTCTTAATTCTGAAAAAGCTGGTAAAGAAAAAGATGACACAAAAAGAAAATCTTTATCTGACAGTGAATCTGATGATAGCAAGTCAAACATGAAAAGAGATGCTGCTGACAAACCTAGAGGCTTTGTTAGAGGTCTTGATCCAGAATGAATAATTGGTGCCACAGACAGTAGTGGAGAGTTGATGTTTCTCATGAAATGGAAAGATTTGGATGAGGACGACTTGGTGCTGGTAAATATGAAATGTCCTCAAATTGTGATTGCTTTTTATGAAGAAAGGCTAACTTGGCATCTTGCTCTGAAGGTGAAGCTTAATAAATTACATCGTGTGTGTGTGTGTGTGTATGTGTGTGTGTTATATAACATGTAATATGTTGCTTTTGAAAGTAGTATTGGGGGAGTTAGGTTTTGTTTGTTTTGCATTAATAGCACTGGTCACTTTGAAAAATAAAAAGCTTTTATAATTGCTTCCTTTATCAGAAAACAGCATTTGGTAAGCTGATAATATTTCCTCTGCTTTATTGAATATTGGGGAAATTATCCATAGTTAAACTCAAAACAGAACTCATTTTTAGCTCACATGCTTGAGGGCCATTCTGAGTTTTTTGTTTGTGTGTGTATAAGTAAGATACTTTTAAAAAAAAAGTTCAGGGCCAATCTGGGCCACTGAGTGACTTAGCTAGTGAGACTGTCCCAATAAATAAAAAAGGACTTGGGGCGTAGCTCAGTGCAAAGGCCTCAGTACTTCAAAAAATGTTTTACTGATAGGAAACTGATAACATAATTTGATAAAGAATGGAAAAGATATACAAAGTAAGAATGATTCTGTTAGTATCAGATAAACTAGACTCCAGAGCAAAGAAAATTATTTGACAAAAAGAGTACTATTAAAAGTATTGATCCAGGGCTGGAGATTTAGTTCAGTGGTTCCAGCACCTGCCTCGCAAGTGCTAGGTCCTGAGTTTGATCCCTGGTAATCACATACAATGCTGGGTGTGGTGACTCAGGCCCACCAGCAATCAGTACCACATACCACAGTGCCAGGTGCGGTGGCTCACGCCTGTAATCTCAACACTCGGGAGGCAGAGACAGGAGGATTGCTGAGTTCCAGGCTTGCCTGGGCTCCATAGTGAGCTCAGGGCCAGCCTGAACTACAAAGCGAGACCCTGTCTCAAAAAGAAAAAAAAGTATTGATCCAATGTGTGTACAGTGGTTCTAAATATGTCTTAGCAATAGGATCCCAAAGTTCAGATCTAATTGTGCTAAAGGGAAATAAACTTAATCATGGCTGGAAAAATTCACCACATAGACTCATTAGATGTTAAATTAATAGCAATTATAGAAGAATAGGATAGTGTTAGCACCAATACCCAACAGATTGAAGCAGGATACATGAGAATTCAGGGTGGTCTGGCTGTAGATAGCACCTCTAGAAAAATGCTCAACAGTAGCAGAAAGAGTACACTTTTCTCAGGTACCCATCAAAAGTAAAAAAATAGGCCAGATTGTAGATTATAAGCATATTTCAATAGACATAAAAAGAATTGGGGTTTTGTATACAAGACCAGCTACTTCAAATGTGGATAGTTTTGCTTCTTTTTCTATTATCTTGATAGCTGGAGACTCTTATATAAGTGGCCAGAGAACATTTCTTATTTCTTTTTTTTTTTTTTTGATGGTACCAGGGATCAAGCTCGAGACCATGCACTTGCCAGGCAGGCACCGGAACCACTGAGCTAAATCCCCAGCCCTTCATTGTTTAATGTTATGTTACCTCTGGCTTTTTCCTAGCTGCCTTTCAGCAGGTTGAAGAAGTTTACTTCTGGGCTGGGGATTTAGCTCAGTGGTTCTAGTTGGCTGCCTTGCAAGCACAAGGTCCAGAGTTCAATAGTGGTACTACTGCTACTACTACTACTACTACTACTACTACTAATAATAATAATAATAACAGCAAAATGGGTTTACTTCTATTCCTAGTTGATTGTTTTTATCAAGGAAGAATGTTGGATTGTGTCTAATTCCGTACTCATATATTAATCTGTGTTATTCAAATGATCATGTGATTGTCCTTTATCTACTTATATGTTGTTATACTTGATTTTTAATGCAGAATACTAGTTTTGCATTTCTGTTGTGAATTGTGAATTCTACTTGATCATGCTTGATAATTTTTTTGTGTGTGACCGGATATAGTTTGCTCGTATTTTGTTGAGGATGTATAGCTTTGTGTTCATGACATGGCCCATGTTTGTTTATGTCTGATTTTGACATGAGGGTAATATAAGGATCATCAAATGAATTGGGATGTAATCCTTTCTCTTTTGTTTTTTAGAGGTATTTCTGAATAATTGATAATTGTTTGTATGTTTTGGTTTTTGAGAGGGTCTTGCTTTGTAGTTCAGGGTGACCCATTTTAGTCTACACTGGCCTTTATCTCATTGTGAACCTCCTGGGTCAGCCTCCCTAGGGCTGGGATTACAGGTATGCACCACCATACCCGGCTTTATACTCCTTCTTAAAGGTTTGGTAAAATTCACTAGTTAAGCCATTAGGATGGTGGTGGCAAAGCTATGGTGCATGTGCCACAATGGGCATGCAGAGCCCTCTGAGAATATAAGGCAAGTAGCTCCAGCAGTGGAGCATTGGATATTCAGGTTTAGCTGCAATGCTGGCCCTTTGTGATAAATAAGTGGATTTATGTTGCAGTTTGGGCACTTAATCTTCTGAGAGGTTTGCAGTCACTTGGTGTGGTGGCACACGCCTATAATCCCAGCACTGGGCTACATGTGAGTTCAAGGCCAGCCTAAACTACATTAAAAGACCCTCTCTCAGAAAACCAAAAGAAATGTACTCTTAGGTGAAATAAATTGAACATACACGTAAACATTTCATGTTCTATGTTTGGTATGACAAACTAAACCTAAAAGAATAATAAATATTGTGAAATAGAAAGAAATTTTCAAACTTACATAGAATCTGCGATACTTTGTCAATACTTAAAATGTTTTATGCCAATAAAATATATAGTATAATTAGGAAATGAGGTAAGAGAAAAATCTGCAAAAGAAAAATATTCTAAGATCATGATGCACAGTGCATTTACATAGTTATCCTCTAATTTTTTTTTTTTTCTTTTTGAGACAGGGTCTCGCGTTGTAGTTCAGGCTGGCCCTGAGCTCACTATGGTGCCCAGGCAAGCCGCCACGAACTCAGCAATCCTCCTGTCTCTGCCTCCCAAGTGCTGGGATTACAGGCGTGAGCCACCACATCTGGCATTGTGGTATGCGGTGTTGATTGTTGGTGGGCGTGTCTCCACGCCCAGCATTACATGTGGTTACCGGGGATTGAACTCAGGTCCTTGCGCTTGCGAGGCAGGTGCCGGAACCACTGAGCTAACCCTCCGGCCCAGTTATCCTCTAATTTTTATGAAAAACTATTTTTTTTTTTTTTTTT
>PVIC010039584.1:0-17059 GCA_004025085.1 Thryonomys swinderianus
CCTGGGGGCCGGCCGGCCGGCTGGCTGCTGGGGAGGGGAGAGGGGAAGCGAGCACCACAGCCTAACAGACGGACGCAAGGACACGCTCAGAGACACAAGCAGGAGCCCGAAGCCGCACGGGTTTCGCAGAGGACACGCATGGCCACCATCCCCTTCTCGGCCACGGCAGCCTTGTGCGTCGGCGCAGCGGGAGGAGGGGCGTCCCTGGCCGGAGAGTACAGCGGCCTGGCCCTGCCCGTCAGCTCGACACAGGCCGGGGTGGTGTCCGCAGGTCCTCTTCGCTGCTCCGCACAGCAGCCACGTAGGAGAAGAGGCACAGCACGGAGTAGCAGATCTCGTGGGCCTGGAGGGCACAGACAGATGAGCCGCCTGGGGTCCGGCCCTCACCGTGGAGGCCTCACGGCGTAGCCCTGGTGACGGGGCCCGGCCAGGCCTGAGGCTGCCCCGGGGAAAGGGTCAGCATGGCGTCCTCCTGTGGCAGAAGGCGGGCCCACTCCGGCTCAGCCTCTGCACCAGGCTGGGTCCCCACATGGCCCCCTCCACCTGTCCACAGGTCCCCGAGAGCCCCGGGGAGCAGGCTGGGCGGCGACTCACCATTGGTGTCTTGTACTTGTGGCTCACCACTTCTTTAATTTCAGGAACTAAAACCGGACGGGCAAGAGACAAAACAGAAAGTTCAAAACTAAGAGCAGTAGCGCCGTGCTCCCCAGCGGCAGCGCCGGGCACGGGCCCTGCCCCTCTGTAGCCTTCCCGGTGGGCGCAGCAGCCTCTCCGCAGCCCGACCCAGGACCACTGGGGAGAGGCAGGAAGACGGGCCTGTAGCTCGGGCCTCCCAGCTGAGCCCGTCACAGCCCGGGTCTGTCGCCAGGTCCCCTCCTCCCCGCAGAGGCCTGAGGCTAGCGAGGAGCCACAGGACACGGCCCTCGGCCGCGGGAGCAGCCGCCCGCCCGGCTGTGTGAGGGAGAGCGTCAGAGGGCTCCGCAGCAGACACACCAAGCAGGAGGCGGTGGCAGCGCCCGGGGGCGCAGCAGGTCACAGGTCCACAGCCCAGAGTGCAAGCCGGAGCCGGCCGGCGCCATGCAGGGCTGTGGCCAGACGGAGGAGTGGGGCCCTCAGGCCGGCACTGGCGCGGCCTCTAAGACGGGGAGAGGGATGTGCGGTCCCTGCAGAGGGGACAGGAAGGGGAGGACGAGCTGGCCACACCTTCTTCTGACCCTGGGAGGGAGAATCGACCCGGGTTAGCAGGGAGTGAACTCCAAGGGGGAGCGAGAAGCCTGGCCACTGTCCTGAGCCGAGAGAGCCTGTGTCCCGGGCAGCGGGGGGTGCACACGGGGACAGAGCCCGGAACCAGGGAGCCAGCGGGCGGGGGGCGGGAGGAGACGACCGCGGGCAGTGCCAGCCTACTGGGAGCCCTGGCAGGGCTGGGCGGAGCGCGAGCCGGAGTCACTTTACCTGCTGGAGAAGGAAGGTTTCCATAGCAGCGACGAGGGTGCAAGAGAATGAAGCACAGACAGCAGCCACCCCAAGCCCGGCGGGGCCTCCTGAGGGCTGCCGCCAGCCCAGCGCGAGCTGGAGCGAGCCGGAGCCGCCCGCCCTCCGCCTCGCCTCGCCTCGCCGGCTCCTCCGGCCCTCAGTCTGCCCACGCGACACCCACACAGCCTCCTCCGGCACAGGCCAGGCAGACACAGAGCGGCGCTGGCCGGGCTTGGGAGTGGGCCCGCCCGCTCCTGCCCTCCTCTCCCGCTCCCTGCCTGGCCTGCTCTCCTTCCTCTGGGCTCTTCTGCGCCCTGCCCTAACCCTCCTCTGGAGCTCCACGGTTTGTTACTGCCAGTGAGTCCAGACCTAAGAGCAAAATAGTGTAATTACCAAATTCCTCCAGGACAAAGACGCCTCGAACTGTATTGCACTTTTTAATGTGATTCAGCTCTATGAAAACCTGCAAGAGAGGGAGGGAGGGCGTGGTGAGGCCGCGGGCCCCTCCCTTCCCCAGCCCACTCCCGCGGCCCCCCCAGCGCAGGGAGCCTAGCTCCCGGGCACAGTTCCACACACACACAACCAAAGCGCTAGGAAGCAAAGACGCAGAAAGGGCATGTACCTTCCGCTCCTGGCCGGAGGAGAAAGCATGGGAGAGAAATGAAGGCGTTAGTTTGAATGGTCACACCCACCCGCAGGCTGCTGCTGGCCCGGGCTGCCTGCCGTTCCCTCTGCCCAGGGCAGCACTCAGAGGACACGGTGCCCAGGGTCCCCGACTGGCTCGGCCCTCCGTGTCGCCCTTCCATACATCCTCCTCCGGCGCAGAGGGCTGGCACGCGCAAAGCTTTCCCCTCACTGTCCTGGGACGGGCGGCCTGGCGTCTCCTGTGACGGCTCCCTGGACCTCCCCGAGCGTGCGGGCTGACAACAGCGGCAGCCCCGGCTGAGCGCCGACTGGGTCTCCCGACACTGGCCCTACACTTGCACCTGGGCTGTGCGGCCTAGTGTGGACCTACGGTGAGGATGAGGAGACGGGGCCAGAAAGCATCTGCCTATAAATAACGAAGCCCAGCTTCGAATCCGCGCACACCCTGACTGCAGCCTGCTTCTCCATCTCCTATCTCTCCTGCTCCGCTTGGCCAGAGGGTCCGGCCTCTTCCATCCATTGCCTGGGTGGAGCAGGGTCAGACTCAGACCGGAAGTCAGCCTCGCCTGCTCTAGCACTGCCTTTTCTAGGGCTGAGCCTTCCCCACAAGCATGCAGGGGGTCAAGGCAGCCCACGGACTGCGCACCGGGAGGGCCAGGAGGCTGGAGGCGGCGCCTGGGGCTGGCAGAATAAAGGCTGCTGTTGGAAGGGGAGGCGGCAGCATGGAAACGGGCCGGAAGATCCTCCTGGAGAAGGGCTAGACCTCTCCAGTCTAGCACAGTGCCAGGCCACCCCTCCCTGGGCTGCCAAAGGTCTTGGGGTCTGCTGCCACCCGAGGCTGTGGGCTGAAGGACTAAGAGCCCCCTTAACACAGAACCTGCCCGGCAGATGCTGAAGGGGCTAAGCTGGCGAGCAGAGGGAGAAAGCCCGGCACGGTCAGGAGTTGCAGGACCTGGGCACCTGCTGCCTGGCCAGAGGACGTCACCAGGGCAGGCTCGAGGAGGAGCCAGGGCTTGGGAGGGGGAGGGGGAGAAAGGCACTTGTGTGAAGAGGCAGAGCCGGGAACGGACCTGGGAAGACGCACTGGCCTCAGAGGGCATCAGCTTAAAGAACGTCCACCAAGAGAAAAAGTAACACTGCGTTAAGAGACCAAGAGGAAAGTGTCAACTCGTCGGGCGGAACCACAGCGAGGCCAAGGTGACCCTGATGCGCCACAAGAAGGGGCACAGGGCCTGTGGGGCAGGGCGGAGTGGGGCGCGGAAAGGAGCGGCCGGGAAGTCAGCGGAAGGAAACAGCAAACACACGCACACTCCGCGGGACGGACGGCGCACGCGCACCAGGCAGGCACTCCGCGGCCAGGACTCGCAGGGCCTCGCCACCAAGCGAAGCCACCCTGGGCGCACGGCAGAGGCGCAGCGGCCACGCGAGACGCTCCCACTCACACTGTGTGAGGCTAAGGGCCGGTGGCACGGCGCGCCACCGAGCCCCTCTCCCGGCTCCCAGCACGGCTCCCGCAGCATGTGCCGGGGTCCCCGCGCCTCCCCTCTGCGTGGTCCAGCTCACGCTCCCGGGGCGCCCTGGGGCCTACCTGGCTATGCATGAACTTGAGGTTGATCCCTTCCAGGGTGACCTGCAGCAAGCCGCCCTCGCCCGTCTTCATGTCCTGCACCGGGAACTCGCCGCCCAGCTCGGGCCCTGCCAGGAGGGGGGGCGGTCAGCTCCCGGCGGGGCGGGGTCGCCCACCGCTCTCTCCCGCCCTGCGGCCTCACCCGGTTTGGTGCTCTGCTGGCGGGCGGCCGCGCGCTCCATGCTGTCCTTCACACAGTAGTACAGCTCCCGGCACTGCGGGGAGACCAGAGCCACCCTGTGGGTCCGCCCCGACTGTGGAGCCAAAGGAGGCTCCAGGTGTGGATTTTACACTTCCCAGCAAGAACCTCAGTAGTTGCCCTTTTCCTTAATTTTTTTGAGACAGGGTCTCAGTATGCATTTCCGGTTGACCTCTGAACTCACTGTGGAGCTCGGGCTGGCCACAAACTCACAGCAGTCCTCCTGCCTCAGCCTCCCAAGTGCTGCGACTACAGCATGAGCCACCATGCACCTGATCCCCAAGCCCCAGGCCCCAGGTACCTTCTTAGTGTAGAATTTGTTGAGCTGCGTCTCAGAGCCATTTCTGCGCCACAGGCACAGGACCTTGGTCTTGGGGCAGTAGGTCATGTTGATGAGCTTCTCATACCACCAGCGCTCGTACACCGTCCCGATGCTGCTGCGCAGCACCACACAGTCGTCACACACCTGCGCGGTGTGCAAGCGCTTCAGTGCCTCGGGCCCCTGCCTGCCTCCTCTGCCCGCCTCACCCCGTGTCCCGCGGGAGAGGGGCGACTGCCCCGGAGCACCTCAGCCACGTGTCCTGCCCGTCTCGTCTCCCTGGCACAGTGGGGCACTGCCCCCTACGGGAGGACCGTGGGAAGGAATGGGGCCCTGAAAGGAAGGAGCTGGTGCCCGGGGAAGCCAGGGCCCTCCGCTCATGCCTCCGTCTTCTCGCTGTGTTTAGGAGAAGCCAAAGCCGGAACTGTGGCAGACTCCACTAAGGAGAAACAAAGGGAGCCTAGGCGTTTTCTAATTCTGACTCTGCCCTAGCTATAAAAACATTTTAATAAATTATACAAGCGACACACAATGTTTACTGCACAAAATTGTCATACAGGATGATATAAGTGAAAAGGCAAAATCTTCTTGAGGATTTAAGTGTGCTTGTGGCTTCTATTCTCAAAAGCAGGGGTCTGACAAAGCCCCCTAGGCAGGAGCTGAACTTGCCCTCCTCCTGCCTCAGCCTCCGAGTGTGCTGCAGCCTTGTGAGGTCAAATCCAGGGCCTCGCACCTGGCAGGCAAGTGTCCAAGTGTTCTACCCGTGAGCTACAGCCCCCGCTCCCCTGCTCCCGAGCTGTGTCACTCTGAGCAAGTTCATCTGTCTGTTTCCGCGGGCACAAGGTACAGATGGTCATAGAGTCACTGTGAGGCTAAATGAGCGTGCATACAAATGTTTGTCTGTTTGTTTATTTTTTGAGACAGGGTCTCTTGCTTTGTAGTTCAGGCTGGCCCTGAGCTCACTATGTAGCCCAGGCAAGCCTCCAACTCAGCAATCCTCCTGCCTCTGCCTCCTGAGTGCTGGGATGACAGGTGTGAGCCACCACGCCCGGCTCTGTGGTATAAATTACTGGGGATCAAACCCTGGACTTTGCGCTTGCCAGGCAGAAGCCAGAACCCCTGAGCTAAATCCCCAGTGCATGAGACGTAATTCTTCTTAGGACTACGCTGAATGTGACAGTTCTTCCTCTCTCCGTAGAGCCCCGTCCCCAAGCCCCCCCCCCCCCCCGTCTGTTCGTCCGAGTGCAGCACCGCATTCAGCTTGCCCACATCAGAACACACCGCCTCGCCCTGGGCACAGCTCCCTCTGGGCTCCACCGATGTCCGTGGCACCACCAGCCATGCAGCTGCCCGCGGTGGAGGCGAACGAGACACACGTTGCCTCCTTTCCTCCCGCTGCACCCCGGGGGCCCTCCACCGCACAGACCCCGGCCTGCTCTTGTGTGGGTAGTCTACACCCGCAGGCCCTCGTAAGGCTTCTTTACACTTTTTAGACACCAGGCTTCGCCAGCTGGGTGGCAGCTTTAGACGGGCAAAACAACTGTGCAGATGGTACTCAATGCTGCCATCCCAGCCCTGACAGTGCCTGGCACACAACAGAAGCCCCAAAGACGTTCGGCCAACAAGAAATGAGTACACAAGACGCGCAGCTGTACTACGTGGAGATTCCTGGTGCTTGCAAAGCCTTCTGAAGAAAGGGTCGCAGCCCGGAGCAGGGCGGAGAAGGGTCCCAGCCAGTTCTCCCAGGCGGAGCGGAAACGGACATTCCGACTCGCCCGCAGGCCTTGGGGTGGCAGTAAAGGAGAGGGGGTCAGCTGGGGGAGACACGATTTCTAGACTAGAGAAACGCCAGCCACATGTCATACCTGTCTATGCTGCCGGCCGAAGTGTAAACTCATATGAGATGCCAATTTGGCAGAATCTACCAAAATTTTAAATGCATATGAGCTTGATCTGGAAAATTCACATCTAGGAACACGTCTCTAGAAACACTCTCTTGTTGGTGTATAAAAATATATACTGGCCAGGTGTGGTGGCTCACGCCTGTCATCCCTGCACTCGGGAGGCAGAGGCAGAGGCAGGAGGATTGCTGAGTTCAAGGCTTGCCTGGGCTACATAGTGAGCTCAGGACCAGCCTGAACTACAAAGTAAGACCCTGTCTCGAAAAAAAGAAAAAAAGATATATGGTGAAGGATATTTAATGAAGCAATGTTTTCTAAAAGATGAGAGCAGCAGACATTAAATAATTATGGAACACCCAAATACTGCCTAACGGCTCTGCCTCCACTGTAACAAGATGAAAAGATGGTGAGGATACATGAAGTGGGGACCCTCAAGTTGCCATGGCAACACATCAAGGAGCAGGAGGCTGAGGGGAAGGGTGGAACCCCACACTCCAGAGCTTTATCCTGGGGTTCAGTCTCTGACAGTGAGCTCTACACTTCAAGGAGTCTTCTGGAGGGACCTATGTTTTTGTTTTGTTTTGTTTTGTTTTTTTGGAGACAAGGTCTAGCTTTGTAGCTCAGGCTGGTCCTGAGCTCACTATGTAGCCCAGGCAAGCCTTGAACTCAGCAATCTCCCTGCCTCTGCCTCCTGAGTCCTGGGATGACAGGTGTGAGCCACTGTGCCCGGCATTGTGCTATGTGGTTACTGGGGATTGAATTTGGACTTTGCGCTTGCGAGGCAGGCGCTGAGCTAAATCCCCGGCCCTGGAGGGACCTATTTTTGAAAAAAAGGAGAAGTGCGAGTCACCTGCACTCCGCGGGGTGTACATGTCCCAAATCAGCTTTCGGCTCTGAGAAACACCTCCCCAAATCCTGCTCCTTCCTGAGGCCAAATGTGCCCTGCTCAGCTGCCTGAGAAACACATGCTGCTCTTCAGAGGAAACCCTCCCGTGCCTGCTCAGACACCTGTTCACACGGCCGTGCGTGGAGCCCGGTGCGTGGGCCAGGCCTGAGATGCCAGCACTCGGGGGCGGCAGGAGAATGCAAGTTCAAGCCCACTGGGCAACGTAACAAGACCCTATCTTGAAATAAAATATATATATTTAAAATGTAACTCAGTATGAATGTCCAGGGTTTAGTTCCCAATATTGCTAAACAAAACAAAACACACACACACAGAGACACAGCCAGACAGAGAGATAACTGAGGAACTTTACAGCAATTAGATGTGCCCTCAACCACAGGAGAGCGATGGCCCTCTGAGGCCCAGGAAGTAAACAGACAGCAGGTTTCTTGTGCTGTACTGGAAGCATTCTTGCCCAGCTATTGAATGTGAAACTGACGAATCCTCCCGACTGAGCTACTAGTTTATAAAAAATACAATGGACTGGGGATTTGGCTGAGTGCTTCTCTGTGGCATCTGTCTAGCAAGCACAAGGTCTGGAGTTCGATCCCCAGTAACCGCACACCACAATGCCAGGCGTGGTGGCTCATGCCTGTCATCCCAGGACTCAGGAGGCAGAGGCAGGAGGATTGCTGAGTTCGAGGCTTGCCTGAGCTACATAGTGAGCTCAGGGCCAGCCTGAACAACAAAGCGGGACCCTGTCTCAAAAATCAAAACCAAAAACAAATGGCAGAGAAACACGTCAAGGCACCCTGGAGGAGCAGCGAGCAGACGGTATAGCGTGTGAGATGCTCCCTAGGACAGAGGAGCCGAGGGAGTGGCCCGGGGACAGGGTTACCACGCAGAGCTCCTTTGTGTAACAAAGAGAAGAAAACAGAATTCACTCTCCTACTTCACTGTTTGCATAAAAATCCACTGGAAGGGCCAGAGATTTAGCTCAGTGGTTCCAGTGCCTGCCTCACAAGCACAAGGTCCTGAGTTCGATCCCGGTAACCACACAGAATGCTGGGCGTGGTGACTCACGCCCACCAGCAGTCAATACCACATATCACAGTGCCGGGCGTGGTGGTGCACACCTGTCATCCCAGGACTCGGAAGGCAGAGGCAGGAGGATTGCTGAGTTTGCGGCAGCTTGCCTGGGTTACATAGTGAGCTCAGGGCCAGCCTGAACTACAAAGCGAGACCCGGTCTCAAAAAAAAAAAAAAAAAAAAAAAAAAAAAATCCATTGGAAGGCACAAGGGAAACCAGTAGAAGAGGCTGGCCATGGGTAGAAAGGCAAGGCAGAGGAAGCTGGACCGGTCTGGGCACGGGCAGCGGCCCCTGTCCTCAGCACTCCTGTCCTCCGGCTGGTGCGCAGTGACTGTCCCCTACTCAGGGTACATGAGGAACACACGGCGGGTATCATCCATTACATTCACTATGTAACCCGACCATTTGTGTAAATGCTTATGACGCGGAACGAAAGCAGGAGGAAAACTATTCTGGCACTGATGCCAGGATCTCCTCGTGTCTTTCAAAGGCTCCTCTGAAAGAACCAGAAGCTCCTACCTCCATGAAAAATATGTCTCCATTGGTGTCTGTCCCTGCGTGGACCACGAACGTCTGCTTCTTCATGTGGCGGCTGCCGCTGGCCCGGATGGAGAGGTCACGCCCATTCTGGGGAGGGAGAGGTTGGAGGGACATTTATGAATCTCTCTGGGCCCAAATCCTGAGTGCAGCAATAAAATCCGTGCAGGCTCCGTACAGGGTCAGCTGTTGGCCACTGTCCCCTGGGGGGTGTCCAGGGCCCCGGGATCGAAGTGCTTCCTAACAGTTACTGAAGGGCCCGAAGAACTTCTGGCCATCGAGTATATTCACATTTACTAGAAATCAAAACTAAGAATTTTCAACATGGGCTGTGATTCATTTTTAAATAATTACTCATTATAGGAAGGTCTTTCTTGTTGGGCTAAGTGTGTGCTTACATATGTATTTAGTCTTTATTCAGATATCATTCTGTATGTTGAAGTATAAGGAACAGGTGGGGAGGACCTGGATTTTTATTAAACAAATTAGTAAGTATAAAAATAAATAATTACTCATTAACTTTTACATGGTAATATCAGTAACATACTTTTATAAACTGTATTTCCCCCAACACCAAAACAATGAAATATGTAATATTTAGGGTTACATTAGAATATAATATTCTAATGTAATATCCTAATGTTAGTCTCTGTAGAAAACAGTGTCTTTCTCTTTCAACCTCTGCATTCAGCCTGGTGCAGTCATTGGCTCTGGGAAGGAGCAGGAACAAAATCTGACTGTACAACAGGCATTTGGAAAGCAGAGGATTTTAACAGCTTTTTCAGGGAAATATGCATAGTCTTTTTTTTTTTTTTTTTTTTGAGACAGGGTCCCACTTCGTAGTTCAGGCTGGCCCTGAGCTTACTATGCAGCCCAGGTAAGCCTCCAACTCAGCAATCCTCCTGTCTCTGCCTCCGAGTGCTGGGATGACAGGCATGAGCCACCATGCCCGGCACTGTGGTATGTGCTATTGATTGCTGGTGGGTATGAGTCACCACGCCCAGCGTTGTATGTGGTTACTGGGGATCGAACTCAGGACCTGGCGCTTGTGAGGCAGGCACCGGAACCACTGAGCTGGATCTCTGGCCCAATATGCATATTCTTCTTGCCGTTATACCAGAGCTCAAAAAGTAGCAGTTAATCTTAAAATTCGTTAAGGTGGAATCTAAAAACCAATCCGTGCGGGCTGGAGGGTTAGCTCAGTGGTTCTGGCGCCTGCCTCGCAAGCGCAAGGCCTTGAGTTCGATCCCCGGTAACCACATAGAATGCTGGGCGTGCAGACACGCCCACCAACAATCAACACCGCATACCACAATGCCGGGCGTGGTGGCTCACGCCTGTAATCCCAGCACTCGGGAGGCAGAGACAAGAGGATTGCTGAGTTCGTGGCGGCTTGCCTGGGCACCATAGGGAGCTCAGGGCCAGCCTGAACTACAAAGTGAGACCCTGTCTCAAAAAGCAAAAAAAAAAAAAAACAATCCGTGAATATTTGCTACTGTTACATTAAAACCATTTGCCTATTTTACATTTTGAGTGGATCTTTACCCATAGTTAGATTTGTAACATCTGTTTTTGGAAAACAGTTCCAAACGTTGACATGTCTCACACGATGTTAAAAAGAAATACCATCCGCTAATATCATCATCAACACTATTAGAAAAGTCTTTAAATTTTACAAAGCTTGGGCCGGAGGGTTAGCTCAGTGGTTCCGGCGCCGGCCTCGCAAGCGCAAGAACCTGAGTTCGATCCCCGGTAACCACATATAATGCTGGGCGTGGAGACTCACGCCCACCAGCAATCAACACCGCATACCACAATGCCGGACGTGGTGGCTCACGCCTGTCATCCCAGCACTCGGGAGGCAGAGACAGGTGGATTGCTGAGTTCGCGGCGGCTTGCCTGGGCACCATAGTGAGCTCAGGGCCAGCCTGAACTACAAAGCGAGACCCTGTCTCAAAAATAAAAAAAATTTAAAAAAAATTTTTACAAAGCTTCAAAATTCTCATTTTGCAAAGCCTAAGTCTTATCATTGGCAACAAATGTCGTCAGCTATTTCCTTACAACAACAGGCTCGAGTCCTCTAACTTCACAGAAAATGCTGAATGCCCAGCTCGACACCCGCAGCCGTGGTCAGCCTTCCGGTGCATGACGTACGGCCCCCACAACTCCAGCGGTCACACACCGCTTCTCAACGCCCATCACACTTGGAGTGTGGCAGAAATGCTGTATTGCGTGAAATTGCAGTTTTGTTACACAGAGTGCTAGAGGGACTGGTCTCGCACGAGGGAGGCTCGCTGCTTCCCCCCGGATGCCCGGAGGAAGCTGGTGTAGGTGATGCCGAGGCCGTGTGAGGTGTGGCAGCTGGTGCAGACGTCATGCTGGTGAGAGGGCACGTGAGTGTTGTCACCTCCGGGATCCACAGACCACACAGCAAAGCTGCTGCACTGGGCAAGTTTAGTACAGGGTCCCAGCGTGGAGCAGAGGACTACAGCCTCCTTCTTACAACTGGGGGTGACCTGGACCACACAGTGACCCAGCCCAGGAGCCAGCGGGCTCCAAGGGAAGGAGCCGCACTGCTCACCAGGGTTGCCAGCTGGTCAAGCACCTCGTTGATCTGCTGGCTGTATGCGAGCCCGATGTGGGACTTCCCCATGAGGCGCCGTACCTTCTTCCGGATGTCATTCTTGTTCACCTGGAAAGGCGAGGGAGGCTCCGGTGAGGGCCCTGCTCTCCTCTCGGCTGAGTCGGAGACGGAGGAGCCGCAGAAACTCCCCGCTGCCCGCGAGGTGTGGGGTCTGGAAGACACGTCAGCATGGAGGGCCAGCAAGGAGAACCGTGGCACGGCACACATGGCTCTGTGCTGGGCACCGAGCCCGGGGCTTACCTCCTCCCCAGCCCAGCCCAGCCCAGCACCAGCACCACACGAGCCCGCCGGCTCCTTGGAGCGCCAGGGAGACGCGGGGCCTCGGGGGCAGTCCGGTGCCACCCGGAGGCGAAGGAACAGTATCTTCCCCAGCCAGAGTTGAGCAGTGTTCTGGGAACACGACAGCGGACAGAAGACGGAGGAGACCAAGACGCCCTGCAGGCTCCTCTCTGTTTAACCAGTGCGTGCGCACTGAGGGAGGCCGGGGGACAGCAGGAGGACACAGGCTCCTTCTCCAAACAGCTCCCCCCTCTCCTAATGGTACCGGAGGTTGGGCCCGGGGTGCTCCACCACTGAGCTCCATCCCCAGCCCTTTTTTGTTTTGAGACAAGGTCTCACCGAGCTGCCAGGGAGGACTCTGGCTTGAGATCCTCCTTCCTCAGCTTGCGAGCGCACCGCAGCCCCTGGCCGCGAGGCGGCGCCCTTCCGGCCACTGCTCCTGAGCTCCGTCCGCCTTTCGGCCTGAGCCGCTTCTCTGTGGCAATTTCCTCCTTCCACAGCCACAACTAACTCAAGGCGACCCTGCCCCCGGAATCACCGCGACTGCCATCGGGAGCTCTCCTCACAGGGAATCCCGAGCGATGGAGGGAGGCGCTGCAAACTAAATTCTGAGCCAGTGTTCTAGGGTTTAGAAGCTACTACTGTAAAAAAAATTAATTCACTCCATCCTACAAGGGACTCCGCTGCCTTCTAAAACCACCTGGCAAAGAAACCTGACACAAAATTCAAAATAAACAGTATGGCATGATAATTTACCTTTCGACTCCCATAATCAAAAAGAGCCTGGGGGCCGGGATTTAGCTCCGTGCACTGCACCTACCTTGCAAGCACAAGGGCCCAAGTTCGGTCCCAGTACCGGAAGGGAAAAAAAAAAAAGTGCCTGGCAACTGAAGTTGAAAGGATCTCGTGTCTAAGACCAAGACAGCCTTCGATTCTGAGAAGGAAGAGAGCCCCAGTAAGACGCCCCGACAGCTTCCCAAGCGGCCCAGGACTCAGGCAGGGAAACAAGCCCTGTCCTTCTAGCCCTGACAACAGCTGGACAGAAGGAAACTCAGGATTACCTTCATTAGCAGCATGTAGGAGATGAGGTTGTGCAAGAGCGTGGCCAGCAAGCGGTCTTCGTCATCCTCCAGGCGCTTCCGGTCGTGGTCTCCCAGGGACAGGTACCTAGGCGAAAGACCTGGCTTCGGCCCTGCCGCAGGAGCCACCGAACGAGCCGCAAGGAGCTGGGTCTGCGCGAGTGTCCCGAACCCCGTACCTGTCAATCATTTCCTGGGGACCCTGGTCCATTCCCATCCCTTCTCTCTCCAGCATCACAGCATCTAGGAACGCATCTTCCCAGAACTGCATTTGGTCCCATAAAGTAGAGCGCTCTTTGCCTGTGGAGAAAAAGGTTCTTTCTAGGGGCTTATTTACCATTTCAGGAGTTCAGCTGCCAAATGGAAACAGTAGACTCCAGATTAAAAGGGAGACCCTCCAAATTCCAGGGCAAGGAAGCCTGAACCTCTCCACCCGGACCTAGCACTCGAGCCGCTGGCCCCCGATGCCTCCGAGGGAGGCCCCGTTCCCCCCTGCAGCAGCATGAACACAGCACACGGGGAAGCGGTTACTTATAGAAAAGGTCTCCATAGCAGCGTCCTCTAACTGGTCCCACATCGATCCTTTGTCCCTTCCTGCCGATTTGGAGCAGGGACAGCCACGGTCGCAAGAGAGGGAAGGAAGGAAGGAAGGAAGACAGAAAGACAGCAGGTGGTGATTAATGCCCAAGTCTAACTTCTACCCACTGCCTGTTCTAGACCCCAGAAGGTCACCTGCTTCTGAAAGAAAAACACGATACATCTGACACCGGCAAGGACAAGCACAGAAGTCAAGCAGCTGGCGCCACCCTGGCTGAACCTGGCTCTCCTGCGGGCTACAGGCCGTCCCGTCCGGCTCTCACCTAGGAGTCCCTCGTACAGGTAGACACGCTGGCTGGCGTCCTCGGAGCAGTGCACTGGACTGCCGGGCAGCTTCCCCTTTGGCTTCAGGCTGTGGGCTTTCCCCTAGAGAGACACGGAGGCAGGCCAGCTGCTGAGGGACAGGGACAGGGGCCGAGAGAACCGAGCGCCGGACACCAGGCTCCCCGCCTCGTGCTGCGGCAGCCACAGGCCCCGTCCCTGCTTCTCTTGCTCCTGTCTCCAGGGCTGGCCCACACCCCGGTCTGACTGTGCTGCCGACACGCCCGCCTCCACTCCCAGCCAACCGGTTTGTGTTCTGACTTATCCTCGCTCCTTCATCTCTGTACACTATTTTCTTTTTTTTTTGAGACAGGGTCTCACTTTGCAGTTCAGGCTGGCCCTGAGCTCACTATGGAGCCCAGGCAAGCTTCGAACTCAGCAATCCTCCTGTCTCTGCCTCCCGAATGCCGGGATGACAGGTGTGAGCCACCACGCCCGGCACTGTGGGGTGTGGTGCTGATTGTTGGTGGGCGTGAGTCACCACGTCCAATGTCATATCACTGTATGTGGTTACTGGGATGGAACCAGGGGCCTTGCGCTTGCTAGGCAGGCAGAAGAACCACTGAGCTAAATCTCCGGCACTTTGTACACTTTTTTTTTTTTTTTTTTTTTGCTTTTTGAGACAGGGTTTCGCTTTGTAGTTCAGGCTGGCCCTGAGCTCACTATGGTGCCCAGGCAAGCCGTCGCGAACTCAGCAATCCTCTTGTCTCTGCCTCCCGAGTGCTGGGATGACAGGCGTGAGCCACCACGTCTGGCATTGTGGTATGCAGTGTTAATTATTGGTGGGCGTGTCTCCACGCCCAGCATTATATGTGGTTACCGGGGATCGAACTCAGGACCTTGCGCTTGCGAGGCAGGCGCCGGAACCACTGAGCTAACCCTCCGGCCCCACTATTTTCTTAATAAACAATAGAAGCCCAGCTCGTTCTCAGCAGTAGCATGACACAGTGGGAAGAACATGCATCACATCCTATCAGCCCTGTGACCTCTGACCCAGAACTTAGCTTCTCTGTGCCTCCTTTTCCTTCTCTGTAAAAGAAAGGTTATAAACCCCATCTCACAGAATTAGGGCAAGGATTCACCTTTACATTCACTTAGTTATTTTTCTCCAGTGCTGGGCATGGAGCCCTGGGCCTCGCACAGGCCGGGCAGTCACTCTGCCAGGGCTCTCCCCAGCCCTCTGAGGGGTGAGACTTGGAAACACACAGAAAGCACTTAACAGTGGCTGAGCACATGACTAGCAATTGAATTAAAAACGTCAATTTTCACTTTCCTTCCATCTCTTAGGGAGAAATCTCACTGACTTCACTGTGCCCTTCTGCAGTGTTAGACCTTCTATTCATCCACACAGATTTTCACGGGTGGGGGGCACCGCTCTGTAAGGCCAGGCCTACTACCCTTAGGGCCGGAGCAGAAAAGCCGCCGACCAAAGATTACTGGGCAGAGCCTACGAGTGTGACCAAATGCCATGCTCCAGGTTCACAGCCCAATACTTCACTCAATGGACTGTGTCAATTTAATCTATTTCTTGTTCAAACAGCCCTTCCTGAGCCAAGAATTTAGGAACTGCTCTCAGCAACTGAGCTGCACAAAGATCCTTTGCCCGGGACCAGCAAGGTGTCCCAGACGGTCCAGCTGAGCAGCTTCTTGCAAAACCGACCTTGTATGACACTTATTCCTGGAGCCAGAGAAGAGCACGTGGAAGGACTGACAGACGGTCAGAACTCTGCACGCTCAGACTCATGGCCACAACTGGAGCCGCCCAGACCCTCAGCCCTATGCCAGCCTCCCTCCAGCAGTCACCAACTCCACTAGAAGGGTGTGTACAGGGTGTGGTCACTAGTGTTAAACTCATTGGGATTTCACCTTCCACTGCCCACAGACTACAGAGAGGCCCTGGCATGTGAAGAGGCAAGCGGGTCAGCGCCTCCGTGCAGCCACGTGGCAGCTGTGCACCCGGGGCCAGGGTGGCAGAGGGCGGATGCTTTTGCTCCCTGAGGCTTTGCCCTGTCACCTACCGGGAAGCACATTTGGGGCAATATCCCGCAAGGAGCATCATGCCCGAGCCAGCCGGCCCTTTGGGACAGACGCTGGCACCTGTGTGTCACGTCCCGGGTGCTGAGTGATGCACGGAAATGTCGAGTCACTGCTGGGAGATGCTGTGGCGAGGCGCTATCCTCACACGCTGCAGACGGAGCAGGGGCCGCGGAGCGCCACGTGGCCATGGCAGCGGGCAGCGGGCGCGCAGGGAGCGCTTCACCTGGCTCACACAGCTGCCGCCCTGCTCCGGGGGCCGGACGTCCTGCGCCGACAGGACCCCTGCACCGAGCCACAGCTCAGGAGCCACAGAGCCAAATGGCTGAGAAGAAGGCCGTGAGAAACATTTTCTCCCACAGCTAAGTACGTGAAGGCTCCCCAGGCCTTGCCCCATCTCCTGGTTTACTTCCTTGAAGGGCTGGGTGGTGCCAGGCGCCTCCCACGCGCTCCGTGAGTGTCCTGCCCCCAAGCGACACCCTGGCCCATCTCTTCCTTCTCTTTATCTTCTCTAAGGCTCTTTCCTCCCGCACTCGAGAAAAGGTCTCCCCATCTCAGTAAATAAAGCTTACAAAGATGGAGCTGGTGGCAGAATTGGTCTCAATTTCACTGTCAGACAAAGTGCCCCGAGAACTTGCCAGGTGGGCACTGCCCTCGCCGCCTGGTCCATCCCCTGCGTTGCTGCTCAGGTCGCTGTCCGCCCCGAGGGTCTCCCCAGAGCTATTACTCACCTGGAAGGGAAGGGCGGGTGGTGAGGCCCCCAGGCCAGCGGCTCTGTTCCCAGCCCTCGGGCGTGTCAGGGCCTTCCTTCTGCGCCAGGAGGCCTGTGACAGGCTGGGCCGCCACCAGCACCACGCCGAGCTGAGGCTGAGAACGGCCTCCGGAGAGCGAGGAGTCCCTTCCCTGCGTCCACCCCCACCCGCCAGATGCCAGGGTGGTGCCCCCTACCACGGTGCTAACTTCAGAATCCTGACTCGAGCTGCGGATCAGCACAGCCGGACTCACACCCACGACAGAGTCTCCGTCAGTCCTCTGCAAGAAGACATGGCATAGACAGTAGGGAGGTGCCCGCTGGCCCTCAGTGCTCTTCAAAACACTGACCCTCGGGGCTGGAGATTTAGCTCAGCGGTTCTGGCGCCTGCCTCACAAGCGCAAGGTCCTGAGTTCGATCCCAGTAACCACATACAATGCTGGGCGTGGTGATCATGCCCACCAGCAATCAGTACCACATACCACAGTGCCCGGTGTGGTGGCTCACGCCTGTCATCCCAGCACTCGGGAGGCAGAGGCAGGAGGACTGCTGAGTTCAAGGCTTGCCTGGGCTACATAGTGAGCTCAGGCAAAGTGCTAAACTACAAAGTGAGACCCTGTCTCAAAAAAAAACCAAACAAACCTGAGCCTCCTCCTTCCACACCCACCCTCCTGCTA
>PVIC010039585.1:0-17056 GCA_004025085.1 Thryonomys swinderianus
AGTATGATGCTGGCTGTTGGTTTCTCATAAATAGCTTGTATTAAATTGAGATAAAGTCCATTGATTCCAATTCTCTGTAGGATTTTGATCATAAATGGGTGTTGGATTTTGTCAAATGCTTTTTCTGCATCTATTGAGATAATCATATGGTTTTTGTCCTTGAGTCTGTTAATATAGTGTATTACATTGATTGATTTACGTATGTTGAACCAGCCTTGCATCCCTGGGATAAATCCGACTTGATCAGGGTGGATGATTTTATTGATAACTCTCTGTATTCTGTTTGCCAGTATTTTATTGAGGATTTTTTGTGTCAGTGTTCATTAGAGAGATTGGCCTGTACTTTTCTTTTTTGGTGGGATCTTTCCCTGCCTTTGGAATCAAGGTGATGGTTGCTTCAAGGAATGATTTGGGGAGTACTGCTTCCCTTTCAATTTCATTAAAGAGATTGAGAAGTACTGGTATTAACTCTTCTTTAAAAGTTTTGTAGAATTCAGCAGTGAAGCCGTGAGGACCAGGGCTTTTCTTTGTTGGTAGGTTTTTTATTACATTTTCAATTTCCCCGATTGATATTGGATTGTTTATCATTTTTATATTCTCTTCATTCAGCTTTGGAAGTTCTTATGTGTCTAGGAATCTATCCATTTCTTCTAGATTTTCCATCTTCTTGGAGTATAGATTTTCAAAGTACATGTTTATGATCCTGTGGACTTCCTATGGGTCTGTGCGGAATTCCCCATTTTCATTCCTTATAGCATGGATTTGAGCCTTTTCCTTCCTTTGTTTGATAAGGTTGGCTAAGGGTCTGTCGATCTTATTTATCCTTTAAAAAAACCAACTTTTTGATTCATTGATTCTTTGTATTGTTCTGTCTCTATTGCATTAATTTCTGCTCTGATCCTTATAATTTCTTCTCTAGTATGTGCTTTGGGTTTGTTTTGCTCCTCTTTTTCTAATTGTCTGAGGTTCATCATTAGACTGTTTATTGCAGTTTGCTCTATTTTCCGAGTGTAGGCATTCACTGCTCTGAATTTCCCTCGCAGAACTGCTTTCATTGCATCCCATAAATTCCTGTATGTTGTGCTGGTGTTGTCGTTTAGCTGTAGAAACTGTTTAATTTCTTCTTTAATTTCTTTTGTGACCCATTGGTTGGTTAACAGAGTGTTGTTCAATTTCCATGTTTTTGTGAGGATCTTGGAATTTCTTCTGCTATTCAGCTCCAGTTTCAAGACACTATGGTCTGATAGTATGCAGGGGATACCTTTGATTCCTTTGCATCTACTTAAGCTTGTTCTATGGACTAGAATGTGATCTATTTTGGAAAATGATCCATGAGCAGCTGAGAAGAAGGTATATTCTTGCTTTGAAGGGTGAAAAATTCTATAGGCATCTGATAAGTCAGTTTGCTCAAAAGTTTGATTTAGCTCAAGTATTTCCTTATTGATTCTTTGTCCAGTTGATCTGTCAATTTGTGACAATGGAGTATTAAAATCCCCTACTACTATTGTATTCATGGATAACTGGGTTTTCCTGTCCAGTAATGTTTGTTTTGTATAGCTGGGTGCATTAGAGTTCAGTGCATAAACATTTATGATTGTTATTTATTTCTCTTGGATAGTTTTCTGTACAAGAATATAGTGAACTTCTTTATCTCTTTTAATCAGTTTGGGTTTGAAATCTATTTTATCTGCAAACAAGATAGCCACTCCTGCTTTTTTGCAGTTTCCTGTGGCATGGAAGATTGTTTTCCAACCTTTTATTTTCAGTCTATGGGTTTCCTTCTGAATTAGGTGTGTTTCCTGTATGAAGCAGCTTGTAGGATCTTGCTTCTTGATACAGTCTGCTAGTCTGTGTCTTTTAATTGGTCCATTGAGTCCATTGACATTAATGGTTATGACTGATATGGACATATTCAGAGCTGCCATGTTTCCCTGTTCTTGGTTCTTTTCTTCTTTGCTTTTCCCCTTTTCTATTTAGTTTCTTGTTTGCCCCAATGAATTCACTCTCCTGGGTCTCGTGGGTATTGAATTTTCTTTGTTTTTTTTCAAGATGTTCTTCAGGATGTTTTGGAGTGCAGGTTTCGTGCTTGTGAAGTTTTTCAGGTGTTCTTTATCGTGGAAGTATGTTATTTCCCTGTCTATTCTGAAAGATAGTTTTGCAGGATACAACAGTCTAGGTTGGAGGTTGTTTTCCTGCAATGCCTCAAATACTTCCCTCCACGCTTTCCTTGCACTGAGTATTTGTGTTGAAAAGTCTGCTGTGATCCTAATGGGCTTCCCTTTGTAGGTGATTTTCTTCCTTTCTCTCACTGTTTTCAGTATTTCATTCTTTTGTTGTACATGTCGAACCTTTATATGTCTAGGTGTAGATATTTTTATGTCACGGTTTTTTGGAGTCTGATAGGCCTCATTTATCTGTATGTCTATGTCTTTTCCTGTGAAGTTTTCTGTTGTTATCTCTGACAATAGCTTTTTTATGTCTTTTACACTGTCTCCTGCTTCCTCAGTGACTCTAATCAGTCTTATAATATTTTTCTTTGAGTTATCTAGTAGCTGTTGAATTAATTTCTCATGGTCCCTTGCTCTTTTCCATAGATTATACCTTTCTTGCTCATTGGCTGCTATGCTGTCCTCTAGGTCTGAGATTTGGTTCTCTGCTTCATTCATCCTACTGTGCAAACTTTCATTCTCCTTCATCATTCTCTGGAGTTCTGCTTGAAGCTGTTTAAAGGATTCCATTGCTTCTGCTATCTTGGATTCTATCATCTCACTGATCTCTTCTTTAATGATGTCTTTTACTGTGGACAGTATCCCTGTTTTGATCTCAGAGATGAGTTGTGATTTCCATTTTACTAGATCCACTTTGGTTACCATCTCCAAGAGTCCTGGTGTTTGAGTTTCAGTATATCCTGTTTCCCTTTTTTCTGAATTTCCCTGTGGTGGTGTTCTTTGTGTCTGTTTTGTGTGTGTGTGTGTGTGTGTGTGTGTGTGTGTGTGTATTTCTCATTTCTACTCTTTTGTTGTTATTAATGCTCTTCTTTGCCTGATGACAGGGCAATGTTTGTTGCAGGTCTCTTTCTATTATCTGGGGCCCTTTCGATGTGGCACTTTCCTGGGGGATCCTCCTTGAATCTGTAATGACCCTTCAGAGTTCTCAGTTCTAACACATCATTGGAGGTATTTGAGCACAACAATCACATCATGTGTGTTACCATAATACAATAAATGCCAATATCAGTATTAAACACAGCAAATAAGATAAAAATTTTCTTAAATTCTATTCTGGAGACTTTGATCTTATGAGTTACCTCTATGTCTATATGCCAGAATTTAGAATTAATCAGCAATGTGTATACAACATACAGATTGTAAATGTAGCCCTCAAACCCTTTGGGGATAAAAGGTCACTGGGGAATCAGGGAGATAGGGAGACAGGAGGAGAATGAAATAGGGTTAGCAGATTTATGAAGATCACCTATACCCTATAACCTCATATATGCCAGTGGGTAATAGAGTATAAAAGGGCATATGTACAACAGTACCAATTGTATGCTGTAAGACCTTTGGAGGCTTTGCACACTTTCTTATAATAGTACAGAAGAAGAAATAGGGCAGTGTAAGAATCTTTTACTTCTGGGTATTGCTTCTGACAGGAAGATAGGAGAGGGTGTGGGGACAAGAGGTGAATAGAGGGATCCAGGAGTAGATGGCAAAATCGAAGCTAGATTCCCCCACCCCTGGTTTTTTTTTTTTTTTCATCTTGCCTGGTTTCTCATTGCGGCTTTAGGAGCATGCTTCCTGTGGAGGGATGCAGGAGATGGCTCTAGCTCCTCTAGGACCTGGGTCCTCCCAACGCAACTCCAGGATGGGGTTGGGGCTGGGCAGAGGCCCTCAACCCTCTGTGGTATGGATGGTGCCCAGGGTCCGTACCTGACTCCTCTCTGCACAGCTCTGGGGTACAGTGGGCCAGTGGGCTGCCCTCAGTCCACCGCCGCTGGAAATGAATGGTGCTCGGTAGCCAATTCCACACCACTCCAGGATACAGTGGGCCAGTGGGAAACCCTCAGTCCACTGGAAACGGATGTTTTGTTTTGTTTTGTTTTTTGAGACAGAGTCTCACTTCATAGTTCAGGCTGGCACTGAGCTCACTATGTAGTCCAGGCAAGCCTTGAACTCAGCAATCCTCCTGTCTCTGCCTCCCGAGTGCTGGGATTACAGGTGCGAGTCGCCATGCTCGGCACTCTGGTATGTGGTATTGATTGCTGGTGGGCGTGAGTCACTAAGCCCAACATTGTATATGGTTACCATGGACTGAACTCAGGACCTTGCGCTTGTGAGGCAGGTGCCGGAACCACTGAGCTAAATCTCTGGCCCCTATTTTTTAAATTTTTGAGGACACAAGGCATTTGTAGTTCCCATATCAAAGTTATGTAACATGGAATATTCAGAAAAAGCTTATCTTCATTCTTCCTTCCTTTAATTCCTCTTCCTCCTAGATAATTTTTAAATTAATCTTTGATTTATCCTTCTGGGTTTATTTTTGCTAAGTTAGCTGTGTAGTTTTAACAATGAAAGTATCAGTCTTATCCTTTATATTTTTTTGTTTCTAGATATTCCACTTCTACACCTCATTGATTTTTATGTGTTCTACACATTCTAATCAAATTTGTTCCTATTTGTGTTTTTTTCTTATTACTAATCTAATTCTAAATATATTTTTATTTCAAAGTGTACATATCCTAAATGCATATAGTAAATATAAATGTCACTGTCCCTAATTAAGTAAAATAAATTCAAAACATATCCCTTGAGATTTTACTAGCTACAGTAAATCATTCAGTTTTTTAGATGAGGGGATATCGTGATGAAAAAGATAGTGAGAAAAATTTTAATCATTAGCAAGCTTATATTTTTTCTTGGATAGTCAATAAATACATACATGAGTATGTAAAATAAATACACAGTAAGACAGATGTATTGGTTTCCTAGCTGCTACAGTAAAGTACTACAAATTGGATGATTAAAAGTACGGGAATGTATTCTCAACCAGCTCCAGAGGTTAGAAGTCTAAGTCAAGGTGACAGGGAGGACATACTTTCTGTTATTCATCTTCAGAGGAAGATCCTTTTTTTGCCTCTTTCAGATTCTAGTCTCTCAGGTCATACTTGGCTTGTGACAGGATTACTCCAATTTCTGCCTCTATCTTATGACATTCTCCATGTGGGTCTCCTTGTGTCTTTAGATGGCTAAGAATATTATCATATTGGATTAAGAGATTATCCTACTCTAGTGTTGCCTAATTTTGCCTCATGAAATTTCCAATGACACTATTTCTAAGGAAGGCTTTAATCAGGTATGATTCCAAAGCCATCAAGCTACAGGAGGCCACACCAAGACTGAATGTGTGTAGTGACTTAGCTTTGAGTAGTATCAAATTTTGAAGATTGGAGAAATTAAAGGGGGTTACCAAAGGAAACTGCAAACTATTGGCTTGCATGTATGAAAATGTAAGTAAAGTCACTTTTGTGTAATCAAACTCGGGACCTTGCTCCGGCGAGGCAGATGGAATGCTACTGAGTCATATCTCCAGCCCCAAAACACCCTTTTGAGCCATAAATGACTAAGTATTTGAAGAAAAAGAATACTAATAGGCAAAAAAGAGGATATATATATATATATATATATATATATATATATATTTGTGTGTGTGTAAAAATTCATAGATATGTGTATGTATACTTGTGTACAAGCATGATATGATATGATATGATAATATATCCTGATTACTTTGTTTCTTTGAATAATACATCCTGTTACCTGGCTTTAGTGCTCTTAGTGACATCTTACCTCTGATAGAAATTTTACTGTTCTCATCCCCAGCTCAAAAAACTAAGAAGCAGTCTTTGTAGGTTAAAATGCTGAATTTGTGGCTGTGGATTTAGCTCAGTGGTTCTGGCATCTGTGGCAAGCACAAGGTCCGGAGTTTGAACCCTGGTACTACATACCACAATGCCTAGTGTGATGGCTCATGTCTGTAATCCCAGCACTCATGAGGCAGAGGCAGGAGTATTGTTGAGAATCTGAGGCTAACCTGGGCTACATAATGAGTTCAGGGCCAGCCTGAACTATAAAGCAAGACCATGTTTCAGAAAGAAAAAAAAAAAAAACACCTGAATTTGCTGTTTTTCGTACTGAGTGCTCTGTGTGCATGTTTAAGAAATTGCAATGTGTAGAATTCAAAATATAGGGTAAAAATTACTTTCTCATATTCAAAGACTATGAGTATAGAATACATAGATTTCTATATACTATTTTATTAGCATAATCATCATATACATATATTTCAGCACACATACATACAAATGATAATCTTGGCTTTCTGATTTTCTCTATATTAGCAATCCCATACTTTAAACATTTTTATTGAGCTTTGATTCGCACAGTCGGTTTACTACAGTATAAGTCAAATTACTCTCAGCTGAGTATCCATTTCTGTGGAGCAAACCTGGTGAAATCTCTCCCAGAGCTAACTTCCTTTTGTCTCAGGATTCCTGGGCCTGAGATATTCTGAGGTCACCTCAGAAGAGTGTGAGAATATACTGCTATGTGGAGGCAGGAACAAAAAAGACAGCCAGGGGAAAGAAGATGAATGGGAAAAGAGCAGGAATGTGGCACAAATCGGAGAGTAAAATGAAAACTTAAGGAAGAGATAATAGTGATAAAATACATTGCGAACATATGTTTTACATTTATTCTTTGTGAGGCAGTATGTTATGCTTTTCAAAAATATTTTATCAAAGAAAATTATTGAAAACTTTATGTTCTCATATTTTATTCTGAAATATTTTATATAATACATTGAATAATTTCAAAGAAAAATAAAATGAGATAGAATATTTTCAACAGCTTTTAAGTTCTCTCTGTCTCTTCTTTACTCATTTTAAATTTCCACTAAGCCAAATGTAGGTGTAGTCTTAATTATTGTGTCTTTTTTTTCTTCATTTCCTTATATTTGTCAGATTTCATTTCCTTATGTTCTCTGCATATATTCTACTGCATTTTCCCACCACCTATCCATAGATATTTGAGTTACTTACTGTTCTGTTTTTCCCCACTAATATACTTCGGTCTATTGTAAACATTCTTGAACATATCCTGAATTGACATGTATGCATGATTTCCTTTGATTCATGAGTTTCCTGAGTTCATTTCCACTCTATAAATTAGGTCTATATTGTTTTCTAAAGAAGTTGCTCTAATGTGTATACCCACAAGTATCATTAAAAAAAAAAAAAAAAAAAGTTCCGTCCTCACTTTTGCCTGTTTTTAAGACGGTTCTGTTTAGGGCAGACTGCATGAGATTTAGTTTGAGATTTAGTTTGTGGGTTTTTTTTTTTTTGAGACAGGGTCTCGCTTTGTAGTTCAGGCTGGCCCTGAGCTCACTATGTAGCCCAGGCAAGCCTCGAACTCAGCAATCCGCCTGCCTCTGCCTCCCGAGTGCTGGGATTACAGGCGTGAGCCACCACACCCGGCTAGTTTGTGTTTTTTTTTAACTATCAAAATCATGGAGCATTTTTTAATGCTTTTTGACTATGTATTTTTCACCTTACTTAAAAAACCAACACATATCTGTTGCCTGTTTTTCTTTACTACTGAATTTTTCATTTACTTTTCTTAAGAACTTTTATCACTTGCTTATGTATTCTAGAAGCTAAGCCTCTGTCCATAATGTGCAATAAATAAGTTCTTTTATTTGGTAGGTAGCTTTTACATAGACTTGTTTATATCTCTTAGCAAAAGTTAATAATAATATGCTTGCACATACCAATTTTTCCTTTATCGTATATACCTGCCTTGTTTAAGAAAATTTTACTTACTCTGAGTTTTTTTAACGTTTTCTACTTTCCTTTAAATTTTGTGTCTTTCACATTTTAATTACTAAATCCACTTATGTAGTATGCAGACAATTCAATTTTTAGTTGACATGCCAAAAAAAAAAACAAAAACAAAAATGACCCACAAATCTCTCACTTTTCTTGCCAGTCTTTCAATTTTTTGTAGTCCTGGTAACCTCCTAATTGACACTCAAAGCTCACTTTTGTTCAGAAGTGCAGAAAAACCAGAAGAAAACCTAGCCCAGAGGCTGGCAAATTACTGGTTGGAAGGAGACTGTGTGAATTATAATGGAGACCAGGGCACTGACAGGCTGTTTCCCAACAAATCTGCACTGGGGTGTAACACAAATAAGAAATACAGTACACAATATTATCCCACTGAAATCTGGGGAATTAGGGGAAGTAGTACAGTGAGTTAAACTTAAAGATTAATTTTTTGTATGATACCGAGGAAGGTTGGAATTCATTGCCTTTATATAAATAATCAGTAGCCCAAGCTCTATAATTTGGATAAATCCCATTTTTTCATCACTGACCTGTACTGCTACATGGTCATACATCAAGTTTCCAAATATGTGTGGGAACACACCTGGATTTTCTATTTTTTCCCAAGGATCTCTCCTAGCATCAGTTCCACATGGTTCTAATTACTATAACATTAGGATGAATCTCACCATGAGTAGGACAAGCCTCCCTACTACATTGTGTTTTGTCAAGACATTTTTGGCTTTTCTTGGACCCTAACTCTTCCACATAGAGTTCAGAATTTGCTTCATAAATTTTATTTAAACATATGAGATTTTTTTATTGGAGTTGCTTTGAAACAACAGATAAACCTCAGAAGACTGACATCCTTTTAATATTAAGGCTTTTTACTTAGTGTTTTTCAAAATAGTATTATTGAATATTACTTAGAACAGTATGAAACACAAAGTTAGCACTATTTGTGGGAGGTAGAATAGATGCTTTTCCACTTACGACACCATTTTCTTGATAAATCTATCATAAATTGATAATATCCTAAATTTAAAATGGACTTAATATTCCTGATCTGTGGAACATCATAGCTTAGCAATATAAAACACTGTAGATTCTCCCCTCATGACTGTGGTTTCTTGAGAGGCTCATTTCTCTGACATTGCCCAGGACCACAACAGTATTATAATGACTGTCACTAGCCAGAAAAATGATAAAAAAATTCAGTACTCAAGGTACAAGTTCTACCACATGCATTGCTCTTGCACAGTGGTAAAGTTGAAAGTCATAAATTGAATTATCATAAGTAAAATATCTTTAATCCCAGTTCTTAAGATCACAATGTCTTAATTCCCAGTATCTATGACTAAAAAAATTAAAAAAAAAGATTTTTCAGATGAGATTAAGGTAAAGGAACTTGAAATAGAGATCATTGTACTGAGATTTTATCTCACTCCACAAAGATGGCTGCTATTGCAAAATCTACAAAAATAAATGCTGGCAAGGCTGCGGGAAGAAAGGAACCCTTCTGCACTGTTGGTGGGATTGTAGACTTGTACAACCATTGTGGAGATCAGTGTCGAGATTCCTCAGAAAACTAGGATTTGAGGTCCCATTTGACCCTGCCATTCCCCTGCTAGGAATATACTTGAGGAAATTCAAAAAATCATATTGTAAAGTCATATATGTACACCTGTGTTCATAGCAGCTCAGTTGGTGATAGCCCAATCTTGGAAACAACCCAAATGCACATCATCTGGTGACTGGATAAAGAAGATGTGGGTTTTTTATAAAATAGAGTATTACTCTGCCATAGAGAATGACAAATTTCATTCATTTATGTGCAAATGGGCACACCTTGAAGACACACTAATAAGTGAAATAAATACATCACACATATGTAAATACCATATCTTTTCTCTGGTATGGAAACCAGTAGATGTAAATGAGTTTTAGAATGTATGATAGATTTTGTAAAATAGGAAATATTCAAAGGGAATGTGGCAGGGGACCATAATGAAGGGAAAGAAATATGATTTGGAAAGAAAAAGAAATAGCATATATATAAGGGCTGGGGAATTGTGGATGGGTAGAGATATGGGTAAAGGTGAGAATTAACTGGTGTCATATACTGGTACAAATTCCCCAATGTTGAGTGTGACTGTGAGCTGTATATAAAATGTACCAATAAAGAATTCAATTAAAAAAGAGACCATGTTGTTTCATCAAAATAGGCTCAGTTAAGTGAAAAAGAAATCTTAAGAGCAATATAGGCAAAGACTCTGGCTATTGAAAAATGTGTCTGTAAAACACAGTCCTATTGATATGAATGTTTACATGAGACTTGTGTTAGTGAGACTTGTAACCTAGCAAACTGTATGGTAATAAATGGTGTTTTGTAATCCATTGAATTTGTGACAAATTTGTTATGACAGCAATGGAACTAATACCATCTTATTGTTTTATATGGCTAGTTTATTCACATTTGCTGTATTTTTATCATTCATATTGATTCTTTGAGAAATTCATACTGTCAGAACTTCAAAATGTTGTTGACTGAGGGTTTGTTTATGGAACATGTATCTTTTTAATTGAATTTTTTATATGTACATTTTATATACCACTCACAATCACATTCAACACTGGGGAATTTGTATATGACACAACCAGTATATGACACAAATTAATTCTCATTTTTACCCATATCCTTCCCCACCCCCTACATACATGTTCTTTCTTTTTCTTTCCATATCATATTTATTCTTTCCCCTCATCACTTTCCCCTACCACATTCCCTTTGAATATTTCCTATTGCACAAAATCTATCATACATTCTAGAACTCATTTACATCTACAGGTTCTCATACCAGAGAAAAGATGTGGTGTTTACATATCTGTGACCTATTCATTTCACTTACTAGTGGAACAAGTTTTTTTGTCTTTCTTTTCTCCTTGTTTTTGGAGAAGTTAGACAAAATTTATAATTCAAGGTTGGTTGTTACTTTCTTTTAGCACCTTGAAGGTATTCCAGTGTTTCTCACTAAAAAAAGAAAAAAATTGCTACAGTTTCTGATTATTCTTCATTAGACATTTTATCTTTTCTCTCTTACCACTTTTTAACTTGTTGGTGGTTTCTTTCAATTTCATTGCATTTTCTATAAATGCACTATTTTAGTTAATCTTTTTGTGATTTGTTATTTTTTCTGGAGCATGACAATCCATGTCATTCTCATTGATTATCTCTTCCAGTGTTACCTCTTCTCAGTTGTCTTGATGAGTATTTTTTATTCTTTCACTCTTGATAGTTGAACTTTCTCATTCTATGTCTTCTCTCAACCAGATTTTATTTTCTATTTCTGTTTTACTGAGATTCATTCGGCATCACCTCTTGACTCAATTGTTTGAAAACAGATACAATTAAAATGGAGACAGCTACCAGTAGAATCAAAATTCAGGTTTAGGAGAATGTAAGATGAAGACTGAGAATTGAAAATTTCAAGAGTGTACATGATATAATTGAAAATTTCAAGAGTGCAAAATGTTAGCTAAGTACAGAAAGCCAGAAGGTAACCAGGAACAGCAGGATTTGAAATGCTTCATAATGTTTAGAAATTATTTCTGAGAGGTAAAATAAGGAGCAACCTTATAAAATAAAATAAGCTAGGAGGGTCAGAGATTTAGCTCAATGATTCCCCGTGCCTGCCTCGCAAGCACAAGGTCCCTGGTTTGATCCTGGATAACCACATACAACAATACTGGGTGTGGTGGCCACACCCCCTGGCATTTAGTACCTCATACAACAAATGCCAAGGTTGGTAGCTCACGCCTGTAATCCTAACACTCAGGAGGCAGAGGCAGGAGGATTGCTAAATTTGAGGCTTGCCTGAGCTACATAGTGAGCTCAGGGCCAGCCTAAACTACAAAGCGAGACCCTGTCAAAAACAAACAAACAAACAAACAAACAAACAGATAAATAAATAAGTGAGCTAGGAAAACTCCGTTCAATCTCCCACCCTCCTAGAAAAGTAGAGAGAGGTCATTTTGCTTGAATTTCTCTCTGCTATGTGCTAGGGGAGGGCTGGCAGAAAAAAGAAAGGAGTTAAAAAAAAAGAATAGAAAAAGAGGGAAAGTCTTGACATAGTAGTAAAGTTCTTGAACAAAGCCACAAAATTCAAAAGGTAAGTGTTATAGAGGGAACTATAAACAAAATGTGTCAATTTAGGGGAGTTGCTACAAAGGGGTGAAGTATAGACATTACTCTAGCAAGTAGGAAGGTTTTCTATTTTAATTTATATTACCTAAACAGTAGTACATGGCTATATCACTGTGTAAAAAAATAAAAACATCACATATAAAACTGAAACTCCTTTACTATTGTCCTCCCAATTTTAGAGGACCCATTATGGAGATTTTTCTTTTTTGTCTAAGTATTTCCATTAATAGATGACCAAATGAATCATGTATAGATTAATTGTGCATATAGCATATGTGTAGTTTGTATATGTGTATTTTATACAGAGTGGAAAACATAGGTATGCACTGAAGACTAAAATCAAGGATGAAACTGACAATATTCTAATCAGCAAGTTACCAGGACCCAACAAAGGATTGACAGAGCAAAGGAAGCTGCTCAAATTGATAAATGAGTATCTGTGGAAGAAGAAAGATTTGAAAGAAAAGATAATGCCAAAGAGTTGGGTTTAAGTGCCAGGATAGCAGGAGGTGATTCCCTTGGTGTTTAGGAAGTAGGGCAGTTGGGAAAATTTCAATGAAACAAAGACATTTATCTGAGGTACCCTGAGTTGAGGGGGAAATGACCTTGAATCTGATTAAAATCTTTAATCAAATGACAGTTTCCTTGGGTAAAATGTACTTTGTTTGACAATCTATTTTATAACTTGGATAGTTTACAGAATACTGCTGCCTATTTACATTTATCTCAGTCATTATGGCTTTCAAAATCCTAAATTCTTTAAAAAGAATTTCCTTAAATTTTTCTTTGAAGGACATTCTTTACAAAGAATTTATTCAACTGCATGTAAAAGAGTAAATTTTTGTTCTGAATAATCAGGATTGTATAACCTTAGTCAAGTCACTTGAAATGTATTCATAAAAAAAAAAGGATTTAATTTTCTTCATGCTGAAAACAGCTGAAAGTGCTGAACATTCCTTTTCACCTCTTTGAGTTCATTGGCAAGATGACCACAAAGGCAAATCAAAACTGAAGTACAGCCGCAGCCAGGATCCCAGAAGTGCTCTACTAAGGGAGTTGGTGTGAGACAGAAAGAAGCCAGATTCTTCTTTCCCCACACACCCCGGTCCATGCCACCCAGAACAAAAGGAAAAATGCCTGCCTTAGACCACAGTATCACCTAAAGCAGAAGAACAAAAACAAAAACCGATTTTCTCCTTTAAGCCTTGTCAAGCATGGTGGCGTTGCCTGTAAACACACCCAGCACTAGGGAGGCCGAAAGAGGATGATCACCTCAAATTGGAGACCAGTCTGGGCTCCTCGGAGAGTTCAAGGATGATAGGAACTGCACAGTGAACCTTGTCCTCAAACACTACAATCAATAAATCTGTATATAAAATTTTAAAAATAAGAAACTCTAAACAAACTATAACCTGGTTAAAATTGATTTACATTGGCTAGTTTCTCCAAAAATCCTAAAACGAGTATATTATGGTTCAGGTGATCCTGGACTAGTTATGCTCCCAAACGCCTGACCAAGATGATTGCAGTTGCTCTTCTGAGATTAGCTCTATCATTGGTTTCAAGGGCTTCTCATAGATAAAGTTCCACATGAAGTAGAAAGTATCACCAGTCTATATATAATGCAGATATTTGAATTATCATTTCCAACCCTAAAACATCTACATTTAATATAGTTAGGAAGTAAGAGAGCAGTTTGAACATATGAACAGGAAAAAAAAAGAAATATAAAATGGCAAAAAAATCACTTTTAATCATAGTATTATAAATGAAGCAAATCTAAGTAAAATAAAAGTTACAATATTTAATTTAGGAATTTGATTATGCTAATTGCAAAGTAGGCTAATTGGAAGATAGATCTGAGTAATTTATAATTAAAAACGGAGCAATGTGAAGAAATGGCAAATATATGAAAGTGATGTTAGAAACATAAAGAACAGAGAGACAGTTGGCCACTTAGAAAGGCAAAATAAGGGTGGTTGTAGAAAAGGCAAGATTTGAAAATTTTCCAGCTCCTATTACAAACAATATCTGTATCTCTAAGGTGTCCAACAAAACACAAGCTTTGTCAAAAGATCATATTGAAATTACAGAGTCAGATATTTCAGAAATATTTAAAAGGCCTGGTTAAATTACTGGCAGCAGTCAGTGATAGATCAGAAATTAAAGAATTCTACTGGAACAGAGCAGATTATAAATCATTTAGGTTTTGAGATTGTGTACAATCTCTATAACAGATAGTTAACCCAACTAGTGTGGTAAAAGCAGCCATAGAAAATATGTAAATGATTAAGCATGTCCGTTTTCCAATAAAATTTTATTTCCAAAATGTAGTAATTATTCAGATTTAGTAGGCCATAGTTTGCTGACTTAAATTAGGTAGGCATCGGACTCTTTACCAAGAAAAAATGGAAATCAGAAGGCAGTAGAATGTTTGTAATAGAATGAAGTAACACATATCCACAGCAGCAAATTATTACTCAAGGATCAGTTAAGAATTATTCATGTACCAGGCAAGGCGGTGCACATCTATAATTGAAGCTATGTATATGACATGATATAATTCTCATTTTTTCCATTCCCCTACTCTTCCAACAACCCCCACCCTCTAAATACTTAAGCTTTGTTTCCCTTTTTTACTACCATCACATTTTTTCTTTACCCCTCATTACTCATCCCTCCACCACATTTCCCTTTGACTGTTTTCTATTTCACAATATCATTCATACATTCTAGAGCTTATTAACATCTTCAGTTTTAGACAGGGTCTCTCTTTGTAGTTCATGCTGGCCCTGAGCTCACTATGTAGCCCAGGCAACCTTGAACTCACAGCAATCCGCCTGCCTCTGCGTCCCAAGTGCTGGGATTACAAGTGTGAGCCACCATGCACAGCATTGTGCTATGTGGTCCCAGGGATTGAATTTGGGCTTTTTGGTTGCCAGACAGATTCCCCGGGCCCAAGAATCACAAATTTGATGTCAGCCTCCTCAACCTCCCGATACCTTGTTTCAAAATTCAAAAAATAGAAAGGTCTGAGGATATAGCTCAGAACTCCTTGGGTTCAGTCATTAGTACTGAAAATAAATACAATAGAAAGAGGTAAAATAAACATAATTTCATAATAAAACTCTAGAAGATCTAGCTTTAGGCTAAAAAAATATCTAAGTAAAGCACCTGGGGATGAAGAGATACACTTTAAGATCATAACATTAATTAAAATAAATCCATCATATAAATTTAGATATTTCTCTTACATGAGACACCTGATAAAGAGAAAATAGAAGACAGGTAATAGAAAGTACAGTATTAGAGGGAGCAGGAGGACTGGCAGGAGAAAGGGACAAAGAAAATCATTAAAATGTGTTATACATACGTACAAACTTCTCATGATAAATGCCATGAGTATATACTCCAAATATGTATGAATAATTTTTTAATAAGAAACTGGGAGGCTGAGGAAAGTGGAACATAAGTGTGAGCCCAGTTTGAGCTACTTAGCAAAACCCTGTCTCAAAATGTTAAAAGTGAAACAAAAAATTTAAAAATGGAACAAAAATATGTTGGGTTTGTAGCTTAGCAAATGGGCCTGGGTTAAATCCCCAGGACTACAAAAATTTTTAAGAAATTATTTTTAATTTTAAAATTTATAAAAAGAAGTTGAAGAAAAAGAAAAATGAAGAAACAAAAAGTAATGAGAATAAGTGGGGAAGTAAATCAGTATCAACTATGCAAACCACAATAACAAGTATATAAACACTAAATCAGAGTTAAAAACCACAGAAAAGACATATACTACAAGCAGGATAAAGTTCCAAATTCTGGAATTGTTCAGTAGGATAGAATACTAGCATGCTAAATAATTAAATATAAAAATACTTCTCTCTATATATGGTTTTTTGAAAGCTACAAATTACTACTTTGCGAAATAAGAGAAATTTTAAGCCTAAGGCAAACTTGTGAAAAGAAACAGTAAAATAGAGAAAAAGTTGATGAAATTCAAAAGATAAAAACAATAGAAAATATCAGTGGAAACAAAAGGTAGTTCTTTTACAAAACCAATACATCTTTTTGAGACAAGGTTTCTTTGTAGTTTAGGCTGGCCCTGAGCTCACTATGTAACCCAGGCAAGCCTCAAACTCAGCAATCCTCCTGCCTTTGCCCCCCGAGTGCTGATATTACAGGCATGAGCCACCACGCCTAGCATTGTGGTGTGTGGTACTGATTGCTGGTGGGCATGAGTCACCACACCTCGTATTATTGTGCATAGTTACCTGGGATAGAACCAGTGACCTTGCACTTGCTAGGCAGGCGCCAGAACCACTGAGCTAAATCTCTGGCCCAAAACCATACATTTATAAATTTCTAAAACAATCTTTTAAAATGATATAAATTATAAATATCATATGGATAGCAAAGGTTAATAAAAATGCCACAATTTTGTGCATGAAAATTTGATAAAATGCATAAGATACATAAAGATGGATAACATGAAGTGTTATTCAAGAATTAAAAATTAATACTCTAAGGAGATATTTATATTCACTTATTAAAATAATAAACAATAATGATAAAACATCTAAATCTGGCTAGGAGAATTGGTGTCAGGGATATGCAGTAGGAACTCTTATTCTTTGCTGTTAGAAATACTAAATGATTTAAGAAATTTAGAAGACAGTTTGGCAAGTTCATGTAAAGACTTAATAGTCTTCACAAATGACTTAGCCATTGTATTTATTTACCCAGCTAATTCTTTTTTTTTAATTGAATTCTTTATTGGTACAATTTATATACATCTCAAAATCACATATAACATTGGGAAATTTGTACCAGTATATGCCACAAGTTAATTCTCATTTTTACCCATATCCCTACCCACTTCCCCCTCCTCCCCCCTTATACATGCTCTTTTATTTTCTTTCTGTATCATATTTATTCCTTCCCCTCATCATATTCCCACACCAAGTTTCCTATAG
>PVIC010039586.1:0-17065 GCA_004025085.1 Thryonomys swinderianus
TCTTTCTTTCTTTCTTTCTTTCTTTCTTTCTTTCTTTCTTTCTTTCTTTCTTTCTTTCTTTCTTTCTTTCTTTCTTTCTTTCTTTCTTTCTTTCTCTCTTTCTTTCTTTCTTTCTTTCTTTCCTTCTTTCCTCCTTTCTTTCTTTCACTGTACCAGGGGTCAAACTTGGGCCCTTTTGCTTCCAAGGTTGGTGTAGTACCTCTTGAATTAAATCCTCGCCCTTTTTTTTTTTTTTTTTTCCCTGAGACAGGGTCTCGCTCTGTAGTTCAGGCTGGCCCTGAGCTCACTATGAGGCCTTGGCAAGCCCCCAGCTCACAGCAATCCTCCTGCCTCTGCCTCCTCCGGAGAGCTAAGATTATGAGCCACCCCGCCTGGTATTGTGGTGTGTGGTTACCAGGGATCAAACTGGGGACACTGCACTTGCAAGGCAGGAGCAAGAACCACTGAGCTAAATCCCTGGTCCCAAATTTTGGGCTTTTTTAAAACACCAATGAAAAAAACTTCCTTTTATTCAAAATTATGTTTTAAATTTAGAAGTAAAACAAGTTATAATTAATAAAAATCAAAAGTTTACATAAAAATTATTTAAAGGCTAGATATTTACTTTTGAACATAGGTTTATCATATATTTTTATTTTTAAAAATCTACTTTCAGCTCCACTACTATACTTTCACCTGTCTATAAAGAATGACATTACACTTCACTCAGATCCGTGCACCTGTACCTGGGTACAGATTCAGAGTGATTCTGTTAGCAAGTCAAGCGAAACTGTCAGGAGTGCCGTGCCAATGTGTGAGTACTTTTAGAATCCCCCATTGGGGAAAGTAGAAAAGTAAACGGACACTTGGCACCACTGGGAAATGGTGCTTTGATATGAATGAGTCCGTTGCATTTATGCTTTGTGAAAGGAAGAATTTGACAAGTTAATTAATTTGTCTTTCTCTCCCCTGTTTTTGAGATCCGCTCTGTACTCTAAGGTAGAATCCACCTCTCTCATCACCTACCTTAGCAGATGACACACCATAGACCTTCCAGGCCTTTGGATATGGCCACCACTTTTTTTTTTTTAAGGACCATGGCTGTCAGCATGAATATAAGAATGTTTTCCCTGAGATTGAAAGAAACTATTTAGGACATGGAAATTCAAGATTACAGAGACCCTGTGCTAGAATTGAGCTCAGAGTCTGGAAGGATAAAGGCTTACAGAATCCCTATGCAAATAAAAGCCAGCATCTCACAGTATTCTCTGTCTCCATTTCCTGGGTTCCTTCCTGTCCTTCTGGCCTTGTTAAAGGCTTTGAGCTCTCCGTTCACAATTCACTGTGGCACCTTGTCTTGTTAAGGCCACACACTTTCTTCCTGTCTCTTCACATTGCCCTCATTGTCTACAGCACTTTCTGTTGCTTCTGGTCAAAGTTGTCATCCAGTATGATTGCTCCCTGCTAAGGTGTATGATGAGTATCCCTCTCCAAAGAGCAGGTAACTTGAACAGGTTCCTTCTAGAATTATATTCTTGAGTCTTGTTGGCCCCTTCGGGATCCAACAGCTTTATCTGCAGGACCAAGTCCAATACAGATACTCAAGGGATCTATTTTAGGACAGATGGGTGGATCTGTCCAAAATATTCATTATGAAAAATGTCACAGCTCACTTTGCCCAGTTCAAATATTTTTAATTCAATTAACTGATTCCATTTTCATTGACCAATTTTCCATTAATTTTGGTCTTATTCTAGGTAATTTTGGAGGGTCAGAATGATATTTGCTTTTAACATAGCAAAAAGAATCTCACTCTGGTATTCTTCATCTTCTAACAGTTAATCTGTCAGAGACATAAAGAAAGTTAAGAAAGTGGGTCTTTAACAAGCCTCTCTATTGTAATTCATGAGTTGGAAAAATTACACTTTGGGCTAGTCTAGATTATCATATGTGACATATTCTTTAAAGTCAAACCTTGCAAGAAGCCCTACTTTACATGCTAGTGACCTTACATGACAGCAATAGCAACATTAGTAACTGTTTCAAATGCCAGCTAAGGCTGTCAAGAAAACTAAAATTCTTATGAAAGATAATGAAAATTAATTTCCATAGACACTTTTCAAAACTAAATAGTTGAGACACCTTACATTTTTCTCATAATTCTAAAAATAATTAGATCACAATGTGGATTAATTTCTTGTCACATTTAATTTTTGGACAAATCTGTTGTTCAGTTACAAGTACTCAAAAAAAAAATCATTCAAGTAGTGTTACTTCCTATTTTTCCCTGGCATCTTACTCTAAGAAAATAAAGGATAGGCCTCCTAGAATTTGGACTGAAGATCAAGATGGGACTTGCACACTGTCTGAATTTTATAAAATGATGATGATGGTGGTGGTGGTGGTGATGATGTCATTCTACAGTCAAGCTGTTAATTAAAAAATAAACCTTCACATAAACTCATGACAATATTTCAGATGATGGATTTGACTCATCAAGAAAATCATACTCTCAACTCAAAAATGGTTTTAAAAAGTTAACATATATTGGGCCAGAGATTTAGCTCTATGGTTCTGGCGCCTGCCTCGCAAGCACAAGGTCCTGAGTTTGATCCCCGGTAACCACATACAATGTTGGGCGTAGTGACTCATGCCCACCAGCAATCAATACCACATACCACAGTGCCGGGAGTGGTGGCTCACACCTGTAATCCCAGCACTCAGGAGGCAGAGGCAAGAGGATTGCCGAGTTTGAGGCTTGCCTGGGCTACATAGTGAGCTCAGGGCCAGCCTGAACTACAAAGAGAAACCCTGTCTCAAAAAAAAAAAGTTAACATAGATTGTATCACGGCTGCCTGTATATGTTATTAACCTAGGTTTCTCTAGTTGCCAAAATCTTTGACACGACCTATAGAATGATCTAAGTTTTTAGCTCCTCTCCCCAAGTGCTCCCGGACTGCCCTTGCCTCTCTGACCCTTGATCTCTTCACCTGTATAAGTGAGTACTAATTATACACAGTCCCGATGTCCTGTGATAAGTGAGAAGGTGTGGAGAGTGCTGAGCACAGGTCCTACTTAAGTTCATTTCAGAAAAACTACACTGCAGAAGTGAGGTCGCCTTTTGGGACGTTACAACTTCCCACTTGGCATCCAGTTAAGATTCACAGGCCATGGAGTGGCTCTGAGAGGGAGAAAGAATCAGGCTATCAGGGGATCATATAAATCCAATAGGTTATAGGACACCTCTGATGTAAGCATGTGGTAATGGATTTAGTTAATGTTACTGAATTTTCTACGAATCATGTGACCTTTGAACTCCTAGCATCCTGCCTCGCTCCTGTTGTGGAGATGTTCACAATCACAGAGCTTCCCAGGTCAGGATGACAGCCAGGAAGCTACGGGGGGCCAGGAGGGACCTTCTGCAGAAGGGATGCAGGAGGAAATATTCAACAGCTTGAACTCAGCAGGGAATGGCTGGGGAGAGTATGGTGAGTGGGTGGGCAGCGTCTGTGAAGGATGACCAGCTTCATTCACGAGCTGAAATACTCCCTGAACAGCTGGAGTGGAGGCGATCTAGTGGCGAAGCCAGAAATCTAAAGCCCCTAATGGGATCCCTCAGTGGGTGAAAGGATCTCCCCACACCCCCACCTCCAGATCCGTCACTTCCTCTGCTTCTGCTGCTCCTGGAGTACCAGAGCAGGAGAAAACACAGGGCCTAGCGCCAGACACCCTGGTTCACGTCCTAGCCGTACCATTCGGTTTTATTTGGCCAGTTGCTCAATCTGTTCACTTGTTCATTCCCTAATCGCTCCTTGTAAAATGGGGTCAATTACTCAGCAGGCTGGGAAGACTAGAAGACCTGGTCTCAAAATAAAAAAAATAGGGCCGGAAGGTTAGCTCAGTGGTTCCGGCGCCTGTCTCGCAAGCGCAAGGACCTGAGTTCGATCCCCGGTTACCACATATAATGCTGGGCGTGGTGGCTCACTCCTGTAATCCCAGCACTCGGGAGGCAGAGACAGGAGGATTGCTGAGTTCGCGGCGGCTTGCCTGGGCACCATAGTGAGCTCAGGGCCAGCCTGAACTAATACCAATACCACCCAAAAGGGGTCAATTTGCATGATTAGTTCTAAAGTGATGGTTGAATGTTACATAACACAAACTTCTCCAGACACATAGTTCCTATAATTTTTCAAGAAATGTTATTTCTTGAGTGTCCTGGGCATGCCATGCAGGGTAAAGAAGGCTTCCCAGAAGAGGTGACAACTTGGCTGACTCCAGCAGGGATTAGCATTCTCTCCCACTCGGCCTTATCTACCTAGTCCCCTGCTGGGCCCCTGAAACTCCTCAGCGACTGAGACTTGTCCTTCTCTAGCCTCAGGAGTCAACGTCTACTCTCTGTTCACAGGAGCCAGAACTCATCATCACAGATCAGTGTGCTCCAGTGTCCTGCCTTAGCGCTGTCCATGAAATAACCATGTGGTAGTCTTAGATGTGTGTTCATCCATGGGGAGTCCTGTTCCAGCGTGGTCAGGCCAGAACTTTTGCATACTTTGTGTTGAGGGACTGTCAGTAGCAGTCATGACTATGCATATCTCCTTAAATATGTGGGTAGACTGGGAGATTATCTTGAGGGGCCTTCAAGAGTGACTAATAAGAAATTCAACCTATGACAGGTTTAAATATTAAGATTAACCTACTTGAGGTGAGCCAGAAAGTGGATGCATTCTCCAGGTGGCAAACAAAAGTCCTAAGTTGTGGTTATCACACAGTTTTGTGTAGAGACTTCATTTTTAATATTTATAATTTGCTTTCCTCGGTAGCATCCTCCGCTCCAGGCTACTTACTCTAGTTCTGACTTTGTACTTTGATACTGGTGGATACATTTACTGTTTCTGGAACTTTCCAGAACTTACACATCTTCCTGCCTGACCTCCTGTTTGTTGAATGATGTAGAAAGTACTGTGCTCTTTCTCTACACATCCACAATTCTTTCCCAAAAGTGAAATGGACCATCCCACATTCTATAACATCTGTGACCAACTACTTAGCTGGGTTTCTCACCAGCCCAGGGATCAGTAAGGCCAGGGGCAAACAGTGTATTGCTCATGTTTAGTACACAGTGGGCACTCAAAAGAGTCCTTCAGACTGACTTGGCTTTCTGATTATTCCCATAGCTCTCATTCCCTGTAAGTTAAGGTCTCTTCTTTTCATAGAAGCCAACAATATTTAGGAAGGAAAAACTACTTCTCTCTTATCTCCTCCTTATTACATACTGGCTCTTAAATCTTTAATCCTTTTATTTATTTTGCTATCCTAAATCCTACCCTCATTTGAACTCTGAAAACACCATTGGTTCATGACACTGAAAATTTGTACAATTGTTGTAAAATTTAATAGTCATATATTTTGTCTTATTCTTGTTTATCTAAAACTATTCTCATATGTACTTCTGTGGAGAGAGACGTAGCTGAGCCTTATGGATATTTATACTATTTGCTCACCGCAGAATGATTCTGGGGCTTCGCTGGGTCAGCCATCCGGCCCGTGTAGCACGGGCTGTCTGGTGCCTCACTGCTACCTCCTGACTTTCCATCCCTTCCTTTAGTTGGGTGACAGTTTGCTCCCATGGTCAAATCGAGCCCTTCTCTCCTAGAAGTCAACCCCTGAGGGTATAGTGGACATGGCTGAGGTGGCGGCCACGTGTCGGGGGTAGGGGTGGAGAGTGGGGATGAAGGGAAAGGGGAGCTCCCGGCTGCATGACTGTCAGGGGCTTCTGGGGGGAAATCTGACAGAGTCAGAAGGTGAGAGGAGGAGCAGCTGCTTAGCAGCTATTTATAAGGCTGTCATATGGGGAAGTGTGTCTGGCCGGCAGAAGCAGGGGGGCGGCGGACTGAACTGGCTCCTTATTTAGCTTGATGACACACACAGCCAAACTGCGCGAACCCACTCTGTCTGGAGACACCTGGTCAAATCTGCCTCCGGCAGAGAGTGGGAATAAAAACATGGACGTTTCTCAGTGGAATTGAAAAACATGGCAGTGCGACTGGGTTTTCAGCAGGAACAATGACGGTTTTCTGCCTTCATTTCCTTGCTTACTGGATCTCTTGAGCTTGCCGTCAAATAGGCTGGATTGACCCCGTCTTGTGCATGCAGGAGTCTGGGCCCAGCCTGTTAGCCATCAGCACCAACCAGCAAAGAACAGGATTGGAGCTAGGCTCTTCTTTAAACTGGGCAGGAGCAGTCAAAGGCTGGAGACTTTTTTTTTTTTTTTAACCAGCAGGAAAAAGTGTCTGTGGGTTTCTGGGAGTGGAGAGAGGTTAATAGCATAGAGCATTTGGGGTCTGTTTGGGGACCAATAGTATTTAATGTGTTTATTATTGATTTGGAGAAGCTAGTGGATAGTAAGTTACTGAAGGCTGTGGAGGGCACTAAGTTATTTCACTTAGTAAACACCAAGGAGAGTTATGGAGAACTCAGAGAGGATTTTCCATGGAGTTAAAGAAATTAGAAATGAAAATGTCTTGTTAGATGATATACTCCATCCCAGCGGGCCAGCACAGAATTGTTACAGACAATCGGAAATACTTCTCAGAATTTAATTCCACTTCAATTTTTAAATGCCTTGAATACGCTCACCTTCCCCCGGGAATCTGGAAGTTCTGTCTCTCCCCTTAGGCTTGTCTCTAGTTTTTCTCCTTAAATTCCAATTATGCCTCAGAGTTATCCATGGGGACGAGCGGTCTTTGTGACACATTCTATACCACACAATAAAAACAGACTATTAACGCTCCTCTGAATTCTGACCCAAAGTGACGGTTTCATTTTTTCCTAAACTGTTTTGTCATTATTAATTTGTCCTATTTCTCCAAATGGTAGCTGTCTCATTTCCAAAGACTCCTTTTATATCTCAAAAGTAGTCTGGTTCCTAAGCCTGGCAGATGGTCCTGTGGAGTCGTCTTCATTTCCACAGGGAATAATTCTGGAGATGTTATATAAACATGTATTTGCGCAGATACCTGTTTCGTGTGGCTCTCTAATACAATGGTCTCTGGTTGAAGCTCGCGGTCCTAACAGCCATGTTGTTATATTGTGATGCTGAAAACTCATTTCACAAGTGTGTATATTGAAAACTCCTTTCTAATTTGCCACCCAGGCTCACCACCAGGATTCCAGAGTTCCAAGTGTCTACCTAGATTTACTTATTGGTGTTTGAGCTTATTAACTCCCAGCAAACAATTTGCTATTTTCAATTCCCAGAACAGGGAGTTCTAGGCTGCAAAGAGCATTTTTATTGTTTAAAATATTCTTGAACATGCCTGGAGGTGAAGAGCTGGAGGAGAAATGGCTCTTTAAATAAATGTAAAGTGAAAAACATAATTGATACTTCTCATCCTGAGTGTTTGACTTTGACAGGCTCACGGGTACACAGGATTTGAAGATGCAGTGTTATGTGTATCTGGACAAGACAGTGGAGACGGATCCCAGGGTTTTAGCCAAAAGTCCATCATTTTTCTCACCACTGGTAGTATCTTTCCATTTGCACCTCTCCGGGGTTGTGTATAACTATCAGTTGGCCTCCCTACTCCAAAGCCTGGACAAAGAAAGAATAGGGAACATGAAGTGGGAAGATGCTTCCAATTTCGCTGTTAATATTAGCAGTTTTTATAATGCTTCCATGCTTAGCGATCTCCCTGCATGGCCTGCTCGTCTCTTGGGGGAAATGTAATACTTCCAGCCCAGGGAACGAGGCTTCAGGAATCGGACGACGGCGTGTGAGAGCCAGTGAAATCTTACAAATCCTTTCTATTACCCTCCTCAGTGCTGGAATTGGACAGAGATAAGCAGGGCTTATGGTTCTTGTTTGAAAGTAAAAATTAACTCCAGTAACTCATTCTTAAGGAGGAGGGTCAAGTAAAACAGTTAACCAATGTAAATAAAAGAACTACCACTGAGTAGCTCCTGTGCAAGTGGCACTGCTAGTTACTTAAAGTATGTAACAAGACAGCTAGCCGCATTTGGGTCTCTTTAAAAAAATCAGGTATTCTGGGGCTGGAGATTTAGCTCAGTGGTTCCAGCGCCTGCCTAGCAAGCACAAGGTCCCAGGTTTGATCCCGGTCAGTACAACAATACTGGGCGTGGTGACTCACGCCCACCAGCAAGCAGTACCACATACACAGTGCAGGCGTGGTGGCTCAAGTTTGTGATCCCAGCACTCGGGAGGCAGAGGCAGGAGGATTGCTGAGTTCCAGGCTTGCCTGGGCTGCATAGTGAGCTCAGGGCCAGCCTTAACTACAAAGTGAGACCCTGTCTTAAAAAAAAAAATCAGTTATTCTTTTCTTGGAAATGCGCCTTCTCAGCCCATATATGGAAGCTGGGGACAGAGTACGGAAGTAGTGCTGGAGGAAAGGTAGGGTTTTAGCTCAAACCAGCTAGCTTAGCCTGAGTGGTGCTGACAGTCAGAAGAGGGCCAGTTGCTGCTCACATCAGGATCGAACAAACCTCAAAAGCCATTTTTCAAGAACATATTTACTTACAGGTTAATAACAGAAAGCGAGTAAGTCCTTGTCTTGGGGAATACTTCGAATCTGCATTTCTGCGTCAGTGCCTGCAGGGTGCTGTGAGGGCCGCGTGGCAGGCCGCCCCCCTTCTGCACGGAGGCCCCGCCCCCAGCCCCTAGGAGAGGAGGTGACGGCGGTGACAGAGCTGGCAGCCCTCGCTCGCGGCCGGGACCACAGGGCGCCGCCTTCCTCCAAGTCACTTCCTTCTCCGCAAACAGCCAGCTGTTCAGTTTCAACCTCCAACAGCGGTGGACGCTGCCTGCGCTCCTCTTTAAACTTCCTACGGAGCCCTTCTCGGGCTCTGCTTCTTGGGAGACTCCCCAGGGTGCAGACACACGACAGGGAGTAGCAGCTGCCTTACAAACGGGCCGTACCGGAAGCGTGGAGCAAACACTTCTGCTTCCATCATGCTTGCCTGGTGTTACTGTTTAACTGTGGCTATTTCCCTCTCCAACCAGAAACCATCAGGATCAGTGAAGCGCTTCCCCAAAATTCATATGCTCCAGAGATGCTATTTGGTGCTATTAAGTCCAGGCGGTGTCCCAGTGGGAGCATTTTTTCTTTTATTTTTATTCATACACATTTGCCATACCGTATGATTACATTCCATCGACGGAACACACCTTCTTTCCTTTTTCATCCCTTCCCCACTCTTCCCCTCTCCTCTCTCTGGTGCTTCTCTTCCCTTTTGCAAAAGGTCACCTCCCCTTTTCCTATCATCTGCCTTTTATTTTGCTGTTTATTTAGGATTTCTCATATGAGAGAGACCATGTGATATGTAAGTGTATGTGTTTATTTCACTTAAAAGCACACAGGGCATTCGAAGGGCTCTCCTGGCTCTAGAGTACCTGGCAAGAAGGGCACAGCCTCCATGGTCATTGCTTTATCCCCGGGATCCGACACAGTCCTGGCATAGGCCAGCGCTCTCTAAACGCTGGATGAGTGGACGGATTGCCCGAGTTCTTGGGCTGGTTCATCACGAAGCTCTAGAAACCCTGGACCATAGCTTTCACTACTGAGGGTATTAAATAACTTTTTTCTTTTAATGTCTCAGTGATGTCTTCATCTCCTTTGGCAACTGTTTATTTAACTTCTTAAAGTTCCTCTCCGCAGTGGCAACAGAAGTAAAACCACCAAAAAGCCTGCATCCTACTGGGCGATCTTTCTAATTTGGCCGCCAAAGTATGTCCCCAGGTCCCCTGCCACCCCTCCCCCCCCCGAGTCATCTGGGCTGAAAGATGATGGATCCGCCATTAGTCTCTTTTGGTAATGAGCACATCCATTATGAAAGCAATAGTAACTGCAGTGAGGATTCTGTGCTCTGCTCGGCGCAAACATCTCCAGTGCCTTGTAAACACCTCTGCCTGTGGCAGCCACCCTGTGGGCCCATTTACTGCCTCTGCTAGGCAAGGTAGCTACTGTCTAATTATACACAACTGGCTTGCTTAATCCTGCATAATAATAATTAAAAACAATTCGTATTTTTTTTCTTTTACTCTTTATTAACTTTAAACTTTTAAAAGCCTCAGAGGTCCCTGTAGAATCAAAAGCTTATTAAAATATCAAGACAGGCGAGCCTTTTCAAGTGCATATTATTACACTGGTTTTTGTTAACATGACAAGGCCCCAAAGAAGCTCAGCAGACTTCGGTAGATCCAAACAAAGGCGTTGTGAGAGAAACTAGGAAGCCTGTGCCATGTCACCCACCGTCATAACGACAGCAGCGGCCCGAGGAGGAGCCTCCTCCCCAGTCACCCGGAGGAGGAGGACAAGGTGGAGGGGCTGCAGGGAGCGGGGCGCCCCTCGCCCTGAACGCTTGGAGGCCGCAGCCCTTTCCGCAGTCCTCGAGGCCCAGCGGGCTCTGGGGCTTTCGGTTTCCTTGGTTACCCGGCGGGGAACCCTGTTGTCAGACAGTAGCCCCGAGGGTTGAAGAGAGGGTGGGCATGCGAGGGGCAGATACAGCTCAGGCCCCACGGCAGACTGAAAGTGAGCAAGGCAAAGGTGGCCGTGTGACTCGCGAGGGGAGAAATCTCACACAGGTTCGAAACCCACGTAGGCCTTGTGGGAACATGCAGGGAGCGCTTGAGAGGATTTCCTTTCCACGCGCCCACAGACAGGCCTGGCGTGGCGGCAAGCTGTGCGCTCCGAGGCGCCCTTCTTTGATTGCCTTTCCTCGCTTGCAAACACCCTTTTGCCGTCTTTTGCTCTTTGCAGGCTTAGGAGGCCGGGACTAGGACGGGGTTGTGTACGCGGCGTCACTGGGCTGCTGCGCTCCAAAGTCAGCCCTGGTGAGACTCCTTACCAAGTCCCAGAACGGGGCCTCCTCATTCCCTGAGCGACAAACAAGCCCGCGTGTTCTGTGGGGTATCAGAGCCTTAGAGGAAAACGTCCGGAGTGATGGGGGGGGGGGGATTCCCTCACTCACCTGCGCTGAGCGATGAGCACTAAGTAATTTTAATTGGTCTCAAGAAGCAGAGGAAAGTGCGAATCCACGTAGGCCACACAGAGGCAATTACGGTTCTCAGCCAAGAATTATCTACAGAACACCTTCTCGGGTCAGGCACTGGGCTCTGTGTTTTACAAATATGTAATCTCCTGCTTGAGGCAGGGAGCTATATGTTATTCAAGCGTAAGTACCTAATGCAGGGCCTGCACTTACTACGTATTTATTAAATGGATTAACTGCTTTATAATCCTCCCAGTAACCTCACACACACGCATTCATCCGGCCCCTGAGGAAATGCAGAAAGTGAGGTTTGCGATTTGCCTCAGTCCTTGCTTCCAACACCCTCTTCCCTCGGCTTTCAGGTTTCCCTCTTGATCTCCACCCTACCCCTCCTTTCCCAGTTCTTCTTTCCCCCATCTCTCCATTTTTCAGTGTATCCTTCTCTGAATTTACTCCCTTGCTGATCTCATTGAATCCTGCGGCTTTAAACACCAAAACCAGCCCGTGTATGTTTTCGGCCCAGACGTGTCTCCCACACGCCAGGCCTGTAAATGCAACCTCAGTCAGCGTCTCTCGTCGCTGTTTAGAGGACTGCCGGAGAATTTGATGTCATGTTTTGAAAAGTAAGCCTCTGAGTGTTCCATACCAAACTCATTGTACAAATTCAGTGATGGTAATTTCACTCTTCCTGTTGCTTGGACCAAAACCCAGAAACCTATTTCTTGAACCCCACCGGTGATTTTGCTTCGAAACACACCCAGTGAGGGGTCTCTTGTGCGTCTTCCAGTGTTGACACCTTGGCCAGAACCTCCATCATCTCTTCCTGAATTAGTGCAGCGACTACCTAGCTCCTGCTTCTCCCTGCCCCTCTAACGATGCGCCTGGATCACCCCGCTGCGGGCTGAAAATACCACAGGTTCCCTCATTTCCAAATCACCCCGGATCTTTATTCTCTTCCCCCCTTTAGGAAGTCGTATGTGATCCATTCGTTAACTCGGAGACGGAAGGGGGAAAGATGGAGCCAGGGAGGCCGAGGACAGAGCTGCTCATCTTGACAGCAGCTGCTGTCACCGAGCCTGGGCGTTCACAGAACGGGAGAGACGGAGCGGGATTAGCAAGCCGCCCCACGGTGCTCCGGCCAGTGAGTCCCTCGGAGCCGGTAGGAACAGGACGCCCGGGGAGGAGGGACGGAGAGGGAGCCCGTGCTCCCCGGAGACCCTGTGCGTGGGCACCTGCCTGGCTTCAGCTGGAGCCGCCTCACCTCTCCCTGGGGCCGAGGGAGCTTCGTCTCCCCGGCTTTGCCCTTGCTCGGAATCGTTACCTACCTCCCCTCCACGGCGGACGTTTTCCTCCTTTGCTTTCTATCACCTGTGAGAAAGTAGTTATCTTGGTCAGGGAAGCATGAAGGGCTCTGACATTTTAATTATCATCTGTCTCCTTGAACAACAAGAATAAGAGGAAAAACAAATCCCCTAAGAGTTCCCTGCTGGAAGGTTGCGCCTGGCCTCGTTTTCCCTCTCGTTCCGCAGTGCGGGCCTGCGCCGGGCGGTACAGGAGGCCCCGGGCGGATGCGCGGCCGGGCGGGGCTCGCAGAGGGGCCGGCGGGGCCGGCGGGAGGCCCGGCCACCCCAGGCCAGCGCGGCAGGACCTGTTGGCTGCTGTGCGGCCCTTTATGGATCCTAAGGCCCCACATAGTTTCTCTTTACCTCTCCTGATCTGAAATAAATACTGCTAGACACGCGTGAGGATTAACTCCCCGTGTGAAATGCACGGATCACTCAGTCCGATGCCTTGTGGGTGCTCAGACAGCGATAGCATCCGCTTTTGGTGAACTGTGCTTCAATTTCTCTACCTGTTAGGCCTTTTTTTTTTTTTTTTTTTTTTTTTTTTGAGACAGGGTCTCGCTTTGTAGTTCAGGCTGGCTCTGAGCTCACTATATAGCCTAGGCAAGCATTGAACTCAGCAATCCTCCTGTCTCTGCCTCCCGAGTGCTGGGATGACAGGCGTGAGCCACCACGCCCGGCTGTTAGGCCTTTTACTCTATCTCAGTGTGTCAAGCAGAATAATGCCCTCCCTGAGAGGTCCACGCGTCTCTGAAACTGTGAATATGTCGTCACGTGGCAAAGGAGGATTAAGGTTGTGGATGAAATTAAGATTACTGATTGGCTGGCTTTCCTGTGGCTTGTCCGGCGAGGCCTTATTGTAATCACAGGATCATTACAGCCAGGAAAGGGAGGCAGGATCAGAGGGCTGCCGTGTGCGGTCTCGAGCCCCGGGGGCTGGCTTGGAAGATGGAGGAAGAGGGCCCTGGCGAGGAGCGTGGGCGCCTGTGAAGCTGGAGGGACAGTTCCCTAGGGCCTCCGGCAAGGACAACGCCCGCGAACACTTGGTTGTAGCTCTACGGAAGCTGCCTTAGACTTCTGACCACCACAAGCGTAAGATAGAAAATACATGCTGTTTTAAGCCACCATGTTGATTCTCATTTGTTCTAGTGCCAGCAGGCGACCAAGCACATCTTGCCTTGTCTGGTGTTTATGAATCAGGATGTAGGCGAGGTTTGCATTTAATGGGCCCAGCCCCCGGCGTATGCTCACAGAGGCCCTGCGATGCACAGGCCTGGGGGGAGTGGAAGGCATGTGAGTCCATCTGCAAAGACTGAGTCCATCTAATTAGAAAAAATGAACACAGATATGAAATTCACGGTCCAGCGTTGTAAAGGGTGTGGAAGGGGCCCTTACCAAAGGGTAGAAGGCTTGACGGTCATAGAAAAGAGATATGTGTGTTTCGCGATGCCCGTGTGAAGAACACAGTGAGTTTGACTTCCCACCTTTCTGATGGGTAGATAGGCAGTGGGGTGGAGAGAGGACGTGCCTGATGCCATTGCTTCTTGGATGACAACCTGACATGTATAACCTTTGTCTTCTTCATCCGTAAAACGTGAAAAACAGAAGGAAGTTTATGAAGGTTAAGTCAGACATGAGCTATGAAAGTACTTTGTAAACTAGCACGAGAACGTTTATTAAAAAAGATTGCCTTCCTCTAATCTCTTTTGTAAAACGTGGTCACCTCTATGGAACTGGTACCTGCAAGGGTTAAGTCTTAAAGCTAATGCAAGTCACCTGTGGCTCAGTCCAGAGACTGCTACATAAAAACCATAGTTCCTTTCAAGAAACCATTAATTATAAGCAAAAAGCAGACATCTCTATAAGCACCAGAGCAAGGCAACTTCTGAAAAAAATACTTCTAGGAAGTAGAAATCATTGGTCAGTTTCACAGGGGATACCTACCTGGCATGTGGTAGGAAAAGACAGGGCTTCTGTGACCCTGTCTAGACAGAAAGAACTGACTTCACAAATGTTACCACATCAGGGTAGCACTCACTGTACATAGAAGCTCTCTTTGGGAGCAAGCCTGAAGGTGAGGGGGGCCAGCCTCAGGGTTGGTCTTGACACGGAATTATGGGTAAATTCCCAGTCTAGATCCCAAGGTAGTGTCTGCTATGACACTGTTTCTTGTTCCACACCAGGGTGTGACTACGAATCTCCATAGAGCAGCGGACACTGCTGGACTCTTCCGATGGTCCCAGCCTACCACACAAGGCCATCCTGATGTCTGTAGAGGGGCTTTGCAAGCTGAAAGCAATGGCTCACATCGCATGATTCCTAATCACCAGCAGCAGCAACATCTGTACAAAATGTGAATTATCTGTTTCCTCCCATACCTACTATGCGCTCAGGCATTCGGGAGGTTGGGTCCAGCACTGTTTCCTCCAGTCTGCTGGGAGATTCTCACAGCTGCCACAAGTTTAGCACCATCACTGTCCAGTTATATTGTTTCTTCCTGAGGAATGTCCTGGCACTGCTTCCTCATCTTAGAATGCATGACTCTTTCCTTGGGCTTCTGTGATGTGGGTTAACATTCCCGGCTTTCTACCATCAAGAGGCCTATGACCTTGAACACCCCTGAGTCCTAGGAAAACCAGAAGGTTTTTCATGTGAGAAAGGATGCATTAACTCTGTGGCCTTCCTCCCTGGCATCACTCCTGTTGACCGCTCAGAACTTTAGTAGCCCGTTATGCCCTCCAGACGCATCTTCTGACCCATGGAAGGCAAAGAACATGGATTTAGCAACAGTCAGAGCTGATTCAGTACCAGTTTCTTTATTTTCCAATCATTACTTTATTAATCTATTTGTTCATCTCTGCCTATACCATGCAAACAAATGTTTGGACAAGGTGTTACGATACCAAGATAGACAGCTTGGCAATTTACTTAACCAGCTATTTCTGAAGTTGCCTTTCTGTGAGGATAAAGTGAAATCACAGATAAAATGTATACCAGCCAGATGTCTATAATCCCAGTGCTCCGGGAGGCTGAGGCAGGACGATGGTAAGTCGAAGCCCTGCTTAGATAGCTTAACACCTTGTCAAGAACTATCTCAGAATAAAAAATGACAAGGGGTGGGAGGACTGGGCATGTAGCACAGGGTGAAGGCCCTGGATTTAATCCCCAGCACCAAATAGAGAAACGTGTACCGTGGGCTTGGCTCACTTGACAAATATTGTTCCTTTTCACACTTTTTTATCTCCTCAATGCTTCATGTTGGAACTACTAGAGTCAGGCACTAGCCATGTCACTTTGCAGGGCGAAGACTTTCAAAGTGGCCTTGTTCTTATTTATTCAACCAAGGACTCACCCGTTAGCCCTGAATTAGTAGTTCTCGCCTATAAACCCATTGATCCCCAAATTCCAGCATCTGTCTCCTCCTCCTGGGCCGAGTCCTATCTTGGTCTTTCTTGTGAAAATTTCCACAAAGAAATTTAGGTGTCAGTTGCTCTAAGAAGCCCTTCTTCATCTCCTTAATCAAACTTGAATAAGGTTTTATTTTTCATTTTGCATCTCTAATCTTTTCTTTTTCAATTTAATTTTATGTTTTAAAAAATCATTTTATTGGTACCTTTTGTGTAGACATTATGATCACAATCAGCATTGAACATGTGTACCAGTACATGACATGATTTAATTTTCATTTGGACACGTATTTATCCTAGAGTCCTTGCAGGACCTGGCAGAAATAAAGGGCTATGTGCCAATTTGGGCAGCATACAGAGTAGGAGATTATAATATTTAAATAAGAGAAGAAGAATGATAAAGAAACGTCCAAGTCCTGTGGTTAGAAAAACACCACATAAATCTTCAAAGGAGGAGGAAAGTTTTCCAGGGACGCAGAGACCGAAGACGGGGGAGGCGTTGGCCAGCTGAGCCACACTGGAGTCTGTCATCAGCATTGGTGAAAGTTATTTCACCTGTTTATACTCAAATTAGGGACTTGAACTTTACACTTCAAAGGATGGAGCCGAATCAAATGCCTACAGGTTCCAAGAAGGTAACACATTGAATGAGACGTGACGAGTCCTGTAGCCCCAGGAACACGCACCCCCTCACCGAAGGGCGACTCCTCCATCTCGGTCTAGCGCTGCGTGGCACCAGCCTTTGCAGTTGTGCAAGGGGAGCCCGAAATTCTGATTTTTAGCTAAAATCGATTGCTTTTCTAAAATGCTGGCACTTGATTCATCATCCCTTTTAAAACTTTGTCGATGAGCTCAACCTGCCACGGGGAGTGGTGGGTGAGCTCGTTCTCAATCATCCCGAGGGCCGGTTTAGACCAGTCTTAGTGATGCTGATGTGTCATCCCCCCCCCCCCAGCACTTTCTCCCCAGTGTTCCGGCTCCCGGTCCAGTGGGGTTGACAGAGGGTCGATGGGATCCTCGCTGAACTTCTCACAGGATTTGCTGTGATCCTGGAAGGACTTGACAAAGGGCAACATCTCAGAGCCGAGAGACAGAGCACAGTCCGGTTCTCCCCACTCGGGTTGCAATATCTCTCTCTCTCTCTCTCTCTTTATTTCTCTCTCTCTCTCTCTCCCTTCCTTTTTCTTTTTGAGACAGGGTCTCGCTTTGTAGTTCAGGCTGGCTCTGAGCTCACTATGTAGCCCAGGCAAGCCTCGAACTCAGCAATCCTCCTGCCTCTGCCTCCAGCGTGCTGGGATGACAGGCATGAGCCACCATACCTAGCACTGTGGT
>PVIC010039587.1:0-17060 GCA_004025085.1 Thryonomys swinderianus
TCCTATAGAAATTTCCCACTCTATAAAAGCTGTCATACTTTCTAGAGCTCATTTGCATCTACAGGTGTTCATACCAAAGAGAAGATCCGGAAATTGTCTATCTGTGATCTATTGATTTCACTTATTAGTATATCCTCCAGGTGTCTCCATTTGCACCTAAATGGATCGATCTTGTCATTCTTTATGGCAGAGTAATACTCCATTTTATAAAAAAAAAAACCCACATCTTCTTTATCCACTCTCCAATTGATGGACATTTGGGTTGTTTCCAAGATGGAGCTATCACAAACTGAGCTGCTATGAACAAGGGTGTACATCTGTCTTTCCAATGTGATTTTTTAAATTCTTTCGGGTATATTCCTAGCAGGGGGATAGCAGGGTCAAATGGGACCCCTAGTACTAGTTTTCTGAGAAATCTCCACACGGATCTCCACAATGTTGCACAAGTCTGCAATCCCACCAACAGTGGAGAAGGGTTCCTTTCTCCCCACAGCCACACCAGCATTTACTGTTGGTTGATTTTGTGATTGTGGCCATTCTTTGTGGAGTGAGATGAAATCTCAGTGTTGTTTTCATTTGCATCTCTCGAATGACCAGTGATGTTGAACATTTCTTCATATGTTTCTTTCAGTTTGCTCTGTTTTCTGAGTGTATGCATTCACTGCTATGAATTTCCCTCGCAGAACTGCTTTTATTGTGCCCCATAAATTCCTGTATGTTGTGCTGGGGTTGTCGTTTAGTTGTAGAAACTGTTTAATTTCTTCTTTAATTTCTTTTGTGGCCCATTGGTTGGTTAACAGAGTGTTGTTCAATTTCCATGTGTTTGTGGGATGTTGGAATTTCTTCTGCTATTCAGCTCCAGTTTCAAGGCACTATGGTCTGACAATATGCAGGGAATAACTTCGATTCCTTTGCATTTACTTAAGCTTGTTCTATGGACTAGAATGTGATCTATTTTGGAGAATGATCCATGAGCAGCTGAGAAGAAGGTATATTCTCACTTTGTAGGGTGAAAAATTCTGAAAATAAGTCTATTTGCTCCAAAGTTTGATTTAGCTCAAGTATTTCCTTATTGATTCTTTGTCCAGTTGATCTGTCAATTTGTGACAGTGGAGTATTAAAGTCCCCTACTACTGTTGTATTCATGGTTAACTGGCTTTTTATGTCCACTAATGTTTGTTTTATATAGTTGGGTGCATTAGAGTTTGGTGCATAAATATTTATGATTATTATTACTTTCTCTTGGATAATTCCCTGTATGATAACATAGTGACCTTCTTTATCTCTTTTAATCATTTTGGGTTTGAAATTATTTTATCTGCAAACAAGATAGCCACTCCTGCTTTTTTGCAGTTTCCTGTGGCATGGAGGATTGTTCCACCTTCTATTTTCAGTCTATGGATTTCCTTCTGAATTAGGTGTGTTTCCTGTATGCAGCAGATTGTAGAATCTTGCTTCTTGATCCAATCTGCTAGTCTGTGTCTTTTTTTTTTTTTTTTGAGACAGGTTCTTGCTTTGTAGTTCAGGCTGGCCCTGAGCTCACTATGTAGCCTAGGCAAGCTTCGAACTCAGCAATCCTCCTGCCTCTGCCTCCCGAGTGCTGGGATGACAGGCATGAGCCACCACGCCCGGCATTGTGGTATGTGGTATTGATTGCTGGTTGGCGTGAGTCTCCAGGCCCAGCATTGTATGTGGTTACCAGGGATTGAACTCAGGACCTTGCGTTTGCAAGGCAGACACTGGAACCACTGAGCTAACCCTCTGGCCCTAGTCTGTGTCTTTTAATTGGCCCATTGAGGCCATTGACATTAATGGTTATGACTGATATGGACATATTCAGAGCTGCCATGTTTCCCTGTTCTTTTTTTTTTTCTTCCATGCTTTTCCCCTTTTCTATTTAGATTCTTGTTTGCCCCCATGAATTCTTTCTCCTGGGTGTCGTGGGTATGGAATTTTCTGTGTTTTTTTCCAAGATATTCTTTAGAATGTTTTGGAGTGCAGATTTCGTATTTGTGAAGTTTTTCAGGTGTTCTTCATCATGGAAGTATCTTAGTTCCCTGTCTATTCTGAAAGATAGTTTTGCAGGATACAACAGTCTAGGTTGGAGGTTGTTTTCCTGCAATGCTTGAAATACTTCTCTCCATGCTCTCCTTGCGTTGAGTGTTTGTGTTGAAAAGTCTGCTGTGATCCTAATGGGCTTCCCTTTGTAGGTGAGTTTCTTCCTTTCTCTCACTGCTTTCAGTATTTCATTCTTTTTTTGTAAATCTGGAACCTTGATAATTATATGTCTAGGTGTAGATATTCTTATATCACGGCATTTTGGAGTCCGATACCTCATTTATCTGTATGTCTATTTCTTTTCCTGTGAAGTTTTCTGTTATCTCTGACAATAGCTTTTTTATGTCTTTTACACGTCTCCTGCTTCCTCAGTGACTCCAGTCTTATATTATTTTTCTTTGAGTCACCTAGAAGCTGTTGAATTGATTTCTCATGGTCCCTTGCTCTTTTCCATAGATTATATCCTTCCTGCTCATTGGCTGCTTTGCTGTCCTCTAGGTCTGAGATTCAGTTCTCTGCTTTATTCGTCCTACTGCGCAAGCTTTCGTTCTCCTTCATCATTCCCTGGAGCTCTGCTTGAAGCTGTTTAAAGGTTCCATTGCTTCTGCTGTCTTGGATTCTATCATCTCACTGATCTCTTCTTTAATGATGTCTTTCACTGTGGACAGTATCCCTGTTTTGATCTCAGAGATGAGTTCTGATTTCCATTTTGCTAGATCTGCTTTAGTTACCATCTCTAAGAGTCCTGGTGCTTGAGTTTCAGTTTGCCCTATTTCCTTTTTCTCTGAATTTCCCTGTGATAGTGATCTTTGTGTCTGGCTTTTTGTATATTTTCTCATTTTTACTCTTTCGTTGTTACTAATGCTCTTCTTTGCCTGATGACAGGGCAATGTTTGTTGCAGGTTTCTTTCTTTCTATTATCTGGGGCTCTTTGGATGTGGCACCTTTCTGGAGTGTCCTCCTTGAATCTGTAATGACCCTTGAGAGTTCTCAGTTCTGGTCTCTCAGCGCAGCTGCAGTGTGGAGGGATGCAGGAAATGGCTCCAGCTCCTCTCAGACCTGGGTCCTCACAACGCAGCTCTGGGGTGGGGTTGGGGCTGGCCAGCAGGCCTCAATCCTCAGTGGTGGTGATGGTGCCTGGGTTCTGTACCTACTCCTCACTGCACAGCTCCAGGGTGGAGCAGGCCAGTGGGCAGGCCTCAGTCCTCTGCTGCTGCTGCCAGGAATGGAATGGCACCTGGGGTAGCCAAGTTATCTGCAGCACTTGGGGTGGAGTGGGCTGGTGGGCCTATGTTCAAGTTTTTGCTTGGACATAAGTTTTCAACTTTTTTTATGTAACAAATTGTTTTTATTGAGTTTATTGGTACATTGTACATATACATCATAATCTCATTCATCAAGAAGAATTTGTACCTATATGTGATATCTTGATTTTTTAATTGAATTCTTTATTGGTATATTTTATATACAACTCACAATCACACCCAACATTCCGGAATTTGTACCAGTGTATGACACAAGTTAATTCTCATTTTAAGTTTTCAACTTGTGCAATTGCTGGATGTGTTAAGAGTATGTCTTCTAAACTGTTTTCCAAAGTGATTGTATCATTTGAAATTCCACCAGCAACAAGTGACACCTCTGTTTATTTCTCTACACCTTCACAAGTATTCATGTTATCTGTGTTGTGGGTTTTGCTCATTCTAATAAGTATGTAATGCTATTTCATTTTAATTTTCCTTATGACATAGAAAGCACTTTTTCACATGCTTATTATCTGTATCTTACTTGGTGAGGAGTCTTGTGCTCATTAAAATGGACCTTGTCTCCCCCCCCCTTTTTTTTTTTTGATTGTTGTAATCTGGCCTGGTCCAGTTACTGTGCCATCTCCGTCATCCTACGGCCTCGGGAGATGAGCAGGGTGCGGAATTACAACAACCAGACTCTGCATGGGTTGGGAAGCTTCTTTTTATTATCATGGATGTTACAGGCATTCACATAGGGTGCCTTGGGATGTGATAGGATGAGAGGGTGGGCATAATGCTCACCTCGGGCTGTGATTAGGTGCAAAGGCAGAAGCCACATTTAGCAATGTATGTGATTGGTCTGCGTCCCCTGCATCATCTGTGTCACCTGCATCTGTGCATTGCTATGGTTTCTTTAAGGGACATGGCCTCTTTTCATCCACCAGGAAAGAGAGAATAATTGGAAGTACCTAGAGAAGGGTTTAGCCACAGATTAAGGATTTTTTGTACAATTTGAATAATTTTTTGTATATTATGAATTCTTTTAAAATAATTCCTTCTACTCCATAACTTATTTTCTTGACAATATCCTTTGCACAGTAGAAAAATCATTTAATTTTGAATTAATCAGTTTTTTCATTAATTTTATGCTATACTGAAGACATGTTTTCCCCCAGAAGCCCATGCTGTGTGGTGAGCTTCTTTAGATGTTTGAAATGAGAGAGAATAAATGTCACATATGACCACAAAATTTAGTATCAGAAAACAGCCCTTAAAATATTGAAAATGAGTATGTAAGGCTCAGTGGTTCTGGCACCTGCCTAGCAAGTGCAAGGTCCCTGGTTCGATCCCTGGTAACCACAAACAATATGGGTGTGGTGACTCACTCCCACCAGCAATCAGTACCACATACCACAAATGCTGAGCTGGTGGCTCAAGCCTGTAATCCCAGCACTTGGGAGGCAGAGACAGGAGGACTGCTGAATTTGAGGCTTGCCTGAGCTACATAGTGAGCTTAGGGCCAGTCTGAACTACAAAGTGAGACCCTGTCTCAAAAAAAAATAGTAATATTTATTTTCTAAGAAATGATCATACCAATATTTTGGAGAGAAAACACTAACTAAAATGTGCTGTTGTTTTCTTCTAAGTAGTATTATGCTCTGATATCCAGTTATCTTTCTAAGCATTATTATATTTAATTACCTAAGTTTTCTATATAGAGCTTATGTATTTTAGTGACTCTAAAAAACACACAATGACTGGGGCTGGGGATTTAGCTCAAGTGGTACTATACCAACCTTGCATGCACAAGGGCCCGAGTTTGATCTCTGGTACAAAAAAAAAAAAAAAAAACTGACAAGGACTGTTTGACAGTGGTTTTGGCAATTTTTCTCTTTAAAAATTTTTGAATCTAAACTTAGTTTCTATATGTAAATGTGCTTATATATTGTTACATTTGATTTAATGAGGAAACTTTATGCAGCATTGTTTGTGTTTAAAGGTCTACAACAGTCAGAACAAAATTATAATTTTCCCTTTTAATATCAAATAGTATTTATTTTCCTGTAGTTCCTGTAGTGCTTGTTAGTTCCTTGTTTTACACAGTTGGAGAATGTTCTTATCTAAGGAAGTGCATGTTAATTAACTGACCTATTGTAGATGAAAAGTTGAGGTTTAGGCTGGGGATGTAGCTAGCACTGTTTCCAGTTGGGCATGGTGATGCACACCTGTAATCCCAGCACTTGAGAGGCAGAGGCAGGAGGATCACTGAGTTCGAGGCCAGGCTGAACTACAAAGTGAGACCTTGTCTCAAACAACACAACAACACACACACAAAAGATCGTTTCTAGTCATTTTCCCTTTAATGCTTCTTTTACATAATTCTTCTGGTAGAAATAGCACATCTTTAGGAATAACTAATTTGTATCTAGAAGTAGACTTGCTGGATTGAAGCAAATATGTTTGAACTTAGATTTTTGCCAGACTGCTGTCAGGTTAATTTTTATTTCCACCACAGTTGAGAGTTTCTATTTCCCTCAGTCTAACCAGTAGTTTATCAAACCTTTGGATCTAAAGTCTAGTAGTTAAAAATGATTCCCTTACATTGTGTGGGGTTCTGGTTGAATTTTTGGCACTGGGGATTGAGCTGAGCCACACCTGGCCCTATTTTTATTTCTTATCTTGAGACAGATTCACTAAGTGGCTGTGTTGCCTAGAACAGGCTTGAACTTGCAGCCTTCTTGCCCGAGTGCTGGGGTCGCAGGTGCGTGCACTGAGCTTGGCTGCTTGGGAGTGGTTTTTGGAAACAAGTCTTACTGTGCAGCCCAGACAGGCTATCTGCCAGCCTCAGCCTCCTAGGCACTGGGATTAGAAACATGTGCCACTATCCCTGAAAACAGCACCTTTTCTTGTGGTTAAGAGCTGAGTTTAATTTGCATTTCTGTATGTCTGTGGGGTTTTTTTGCCAGTTCCTTTATATATCTAGGTTTCCTTTAACTTTTGTTTATAAAACTTACTACCAGTCACTTGTCATTAACTAAGGGGTCTGTCTGCAGATGTATCAGCTCACTGGAGTTTACTCCAGAAACAGCATTCATGATGCCGTTGGGACTTTCAGAGACACAGCAGTGAGACATCTAAGGCTTGTTTTTTTTCACCTCTTGCTGTACAAACAAGTGTCCTTCAAAAGTAATTCAGCACCATCATGATCTTTCCCTTTCAAGTCATGCAAAATGAGCTTGAATCATTTCTGTATGTTATTCATAGACGTACCACTGCTGGACTGTTGGTGAGAAAAGTGTGAGCAGGGAGTGAGTGAGGGAAGACAGCTCTTAAAAGCATCTAGGAAAAAACAGACAAGATCAAGCCAGGCAAGGTGCCCCATGATCCCAGCAGTGCCTGTGATCCCAGCACTTGGGTGGCTGAGGCAGGAGGATTGCCCTGAGTTTGAGCCCCCTCTGGGCTACACAGCAAGAACCAGTCTCAAAAAAACTAAGAAAAATTATTTAACTTGAATAAAATACAGCTAATTTTTAGGGGGAAAAAAAGCAAAGAAGCAAATGGACGAGCTCAGTGGGACAGGCTTCTTTCAAAACGTACCTGAGAGGGACCAATCCGGCCCTGAGACCAGCCCTGGGCTCTCACACAGGCTGTGAGGTCTGTTACCAGGTCATGGGCTAGAAGGCTGGCTGCGTGCAGGTGAGGCCGCAACTGGCTCTGCTAGAGGTGACGCTTAAGCCGGCAGCGTGTCTGGACACGGGAGCCACAGCACCATGGCGCAGCCAGCTCGTGTCCACCGCCTGTGGGGCAGACAGTCCACGGGTCGCTCAGGACCGAGAATCGCCAGGCAGGCATGGTGCCACTGAGCTACATCCCCACCCAATGCAGCTGTCTTTACTGAATGTCTTGTTTTTTTCTCTCCACTGTCTCCGAGCTGTCACCGTGCAGCCTAAGCGCCCGTGGACTTGGAGGGCTGGGGTTCCATGGGTGCGGCACCACACTTCTGAAAGTTTTACTTCTGAATGACTGGAGCAAATGGCAGTTTCCATTTCCAGAAAATCTGCAGGCGCCTAGACTGAGGATGCCTTTCTTTGACAGCATCGAGCAGGGTGATGTCTTCTGTGTCCAGCAGCCAGCCGAACATACTGAGCGTGAGCAGGCTTGGCAGGCGGCACATGCACTGGCCCAGCGCCTTGACTGTGCCAGCCTGAGGCACCAGGCACTCGGTGAAGTGTCTGGAGACACTCAGTTCTCTCAAGCTTGGTAGGTTGTCCAGTGCTTGAAAGAAATTCCTGTATCCTTCCTGTGTAATCTTGTGATTGATTGAGAGATTTAGGTCCTCAAGTTTCTGGAAACCTCCACTGATTGCTACCTTGGCTATAAAAAAAAACTTTCATGAAAACATGATCATATGGACTTTTATTTCAATAATGGTGGACAAGGTTATTTGAGTCTCTCTTGCCACCAACAGTACCAATAGAGATGGAATCTTTTTTTTTTTTTTGAGACAGGGTCTCACTTTGTAGTTCAGGCTGGCCCCAAGCTCACTATGTAGTCCAGGCAAGCCTCAAACTCAGCAATCCTCCTGCCTCTGCCTCCTGAGTGCTGGGATTACAGGCGTGAGCCACCACGCCTGGCACTGTGGTATGTGGTATTAATTGCTGGTGGGGTGAGTCACCACGCCCAGCATTGTATGTGATTACCGAATCGAACTCAGGACCTTGCCCTTGCCAGGCAAGTGCCAGAACCACTGAGCTAAATCTCCAGCCCCCAAACAGTACCTATAACAAAACAAGAATATACCAACAGCAAGTCTACAATGAGATACAAATCTGTGGCATGAGAAAGGCTAAAATGCAAGGAACTGACAAAGCAGCAAGTAAAGCTGGGATGTGAAATGGCTGCTGGTGGGGGTGTAAATTGCTACAGTCTCCATGGAAAATGGAAGTATTTATCCAAGTGCCTCACAAACTCCCCCCAAGAAACACCTAAATGTATACTTCAAAGGCCATGTAGGGCCAGGGACATAGCTAAGTACACAAGATTGTCTCGCAAGCACAAGATCCGACATTTTATCCCTGGTACCAAAAAAAAAAACCATATATATTCATAGAAGCATGATTACTACTATTAAGGAATTCAACCCAGGCCAATCACATAACCACAGTCCTATGCCCTTCTATTTTTATTTTGATGTACAATCTCACTAAATTGCCCAGGCTAACTCTAACTTATGACCCTCCTGCCTGTGCATCTTACAGTGCTGGAACTAGGTGTGTGCCACCATGGCCAGCTAAAAGCATCATTCCTCAGAAACAACTGCTTGGGTAAACTGAGGCATGTACACAGTCACAGCATAATACTTGGAAATGAAATCAGTGAACTCTACTATGTGCACCAATATGAATAAATAGCACAAATATACAGTTGATCCCCCCCAAAAAAGATCTAAGAGAACATACTGTATAGGGTCCCTTTATGTAGGCCCTTTTAAATGGGCAGAACTATTCTGTGGTGGAAGGAAACAAACTGGTAGTCCCCTCTGGGAAGGAGGCAGTGATCCCGCCAGGCAGTAAGCACAAAGCTGGAAACCCACAGGGCAATGTTCCTGCTCCAGCCTGGCCTCTTGTTTCACATACCTGGGTGACACAGTGTTCAAGAGTGTTCAGTCAAACTCACTGCCTGGCATACTTAAGACTTCTGCCCTTCCAGATGTATACGAATCTCCAGCTGAAAAAGGCACTTTGGAGAGGATCACACCACGTGTCTTGACACACAGGCGTGAAGAACACAGGTTTGTGGGGTGACATTCAGTGCCAGGTGCCGGCTGGGTGCATATGGCCCGGGTGTGAGACACACTTTTAAAACACTAAAAGACTTTTTGGGGGTGGGGGGTACCATGGATTGAACTCAGGACCTCATGCTTGCTAGGCAGGAACCAGAACCACTGAGCTAAATCCTGGCCTAAGGAAGACTTTCTTGTACTTCTAAAGCTCCTATGGGAAACTGAGGCCCCAGAAGGACTCCACAGGGAGCCATGCAATGGTGAGGCTAGGAAAGGCTGGGAAGGCCTTGGAGGCATTCTGCAGCAGGGAGCTTGAGCTGCACCCCAGAACCCTCAGGGTAGCTTACCGATCTCCAACACACTGTCATCATTCAGAATCTGGAAAAAGGAGAGGACTCGGAGGAACAGAAGCCGCTGACACTGCTGGATGATCCGATCCGCTACTTGATAAATCTTGTCCCCCGTCGGAAGGACCAGTTCTTCCAGGTTGGTAAGAGAACTCAAAGTGCAGGCTGCGGAGGGACACAAGTGCTGTGCTGCCTGTTTATTTGCATACAGCCCTAGCTCATCCCCCACCCCTCACACGGTGCAGGACCCCCTGGGGGTTCAGCCTCCTCCTGCCGCCTAGATGTAGGCACGTTCTTAATCCTAACAGATGGATCTGTACCTACGGTGCAGAGCTCTTTCAAACAATAAGGACAACACGCTTGGGATGGACACTCGACAGTCCCCCATGTGCACGGTGAGTGGACCGAGTGTCAGGAAACTGGTGAAGCTGTGCATGGCTCAGAGCTGAGCGCCACCGACTCTTCCATATGCGCTTGGGCTGCGGCTGTGTCAGCCCTGCGCGTGCACAGGTCAGGCCTAGATCGGAAGTGCTTCTCACAAAGCTGCATCTGCACTGAATGTGAATGGCACAGTAGGACAACTGCTTGTGCAACAGACAGCATTAGGTAGTGTAAGGAAGGTAGCAGCAAGTTAAAACACATGGGAAGCACGTAGGTCATAGGAACACAGTAGACTATGTTTACACGGGGCACTCAGGTGCCCTCCTATTGGTGTCAGTGAAGGGTCCTACACCCAGTGCCCATGGGTGCTGCCCTCCGTCCTGCACACATTTGCCTGTAGTTCAGTCAAGTGGCAGACAAAGGATTTTGTGCAAGCAAGGGGAAGGGAATAAATAATAAAGAGAAAGCACTGACTTGAAAACTTACCAAATCTTTCAGATGTCTCCTTATCAGAAAATTGTTGGTGTTCAAGGTTTAATATTTTCAAAAAAGTAAAATTTGGCAAAATAGTAACTATGAAAGAAAACAAATTTAGTTATGTCAGCTACGTGTCTTATGAGTACAAATGATATTTTAAAAATAATTTGAGGGGCTTTTTCAAGACAGGGTCTCAGTATATGGTTCAGGCTAGCTACTATGTACCTCAGGTTGGCCTTAGATTCACGGGCAAGCTTCTTGCCTCAGTTTCCCGAGTACTGGCATTATAGGTGTGTACCACCATACTCAGCAACAGTGTTTTTTTTTTTTTTTTGAGACAGGGTCTTGCTTTGTAGTTCAGGCTGGCCCTGAGCTCATAATAGAGCCCAGGTAAGCCTTGAACTCAGCAATCCTCCTGTCTCTGCCTCCTGAATGCTGGGATTACAGATGTGAGCCACCACACCTGGCACTATGGTATATGGTACTGATTCCTGGCGGGTGTGAGTCACCACACCCAGCACTGTATGCGTTTACCAGGGATTGAACTCAGGATCTTGCACTTACTAGGCAGGCACTGGAACCACTGAGCTAAATCTCTGGCCCTAGCAACAGTATTTTTAAAGTGATCAAAATTAATATACAGCACTAAAGTGAGCCACAGTAGTAGATGGCTATGATCCCAACACTCAGGAGGCTGAGGCAGTAGTATCTTGCCTCAAGTTAAAGGCCAGTGTGGGTTACATAGTGAAGTCAAGGACATCCTAAATTATACAGTAAGGCCTTGTCTCAAAAAGAATAAAAGAATATACTAATTCATATTGAATTAGTTTGACTGAGTACAGAATACAAATCTTTGCTCAAAAATTCTAGAAGCTAGAAATTGTAGAAATAGGTGGACATGGTACCACACATCTGTAATTCCAGCTCTCAGGAGGCTGAGGTGGGAGTATCATTGCAAGTTCAAGGCCAGGCTGAGCTACATAGTGAGACCCTGTTTTTATTTTTGTTTTTTAAAAAGATGCCTCTTTTTTGTTGTGCTCATTATGACTTTGTACACAAAGGCATCCTCTGTCAAAATTATAAACTTATAATTCTTACCAAATGGGATGGCATTAAAAAAGGGTCCAGAAAATTTAATTTCTTCAAGTTTCCTGCAGGAAGCCAGTGTAGTCATGAGAGACTCAAAATCCGAAAAGAAATTGCAGTTCAAATGGAAAACACGAAGGTTTGGAGAATTCTCAATCAATCTGACTGTAAAATATCAAAGATTTTCAGAAATTAGAGATGACTCCAAAGTTCTATCAAAATCAGCCTTGTGCTTTATGACTTCTGTTCCAACCATACTGACTTCAAACGAGGTGGCAGGACCCGGGGACCTGAGACTTGGCCGGTTCCGGTCAGGTTCTGCACTGACTGCTGGGACCGTGCCAGGTCACTGACCCTCTCCAGGACTCAGTTTCCCCATCTATAAGGGCTTGGAAATAACCCATTCAGCTGTCACCTCCTCATGTCTCTGGCTATGAACTGCATTTACATAATATGAATCCCACACAAAAAGATATAAGGAAAAGCACTGAAGCAAAGCCTATGCTCCCTGTAAAATTATCGACAAATACAAGAAAACTACCACTTCTGACCTCAGTGTCAGTGCGTGTTTTGCATGTCTATTCTGTACAGCTTCATGTTTCGGTATTTCCTAACGAGAGGCACTGATGGTGCCTAAGCCATTGTGCTAAATGAGGGACTCTGGAAACAGGCTGCACAATTGCCTGTGACCGTGAGGCCAGGCTGGTGAGAAAAGGCAGCGCCCCAGACTGCCAGTTGACTTCCTCCACCACCCCAGGCTGCAGGCCTGTGAGAGGCACTGGGAGAGCAGCGTTGACCAAGGCAGACTTTCTGCGTATGTACCAGAAGTTAGAGGCTCAGGCTTGGGAGTTAGAGTTTCTGGGTTTGAATCATAAGTAAATTGCTTAGGCTCTTTGTTTCAGTTCAACAGCTGTAAAGTGGCAGCAAGACTAGTGCTGACCTCACAGGGAAGGTGTGGAGAGTAAGCCCATGTTGGGGATGTGCTTAGAACCACCAGCACATAGTGAAGGCTCAATATTTACAACCAGCTCTCTGTTTGCTAGAAAGTGCTGTTCCCACAGTTTACCAAGGTAGGGACTAAACCCTCAGACCCACACAAGTTTTACCTTGTCTGTTTGTTTGTCGGTAGGGTTTCACTTTCAAATTTAGGATGGGCTTGAATTTAGTCCAGGCTGGCCTCAAACTCATAGCAGTTCTGCCTCAGCCTCCCAAGTATTTGGAACATAAATGTGCACCACTGCATCCAGCTCAAGAAGTTTTAAATTAAATTATTGGAGGCATAGTGGCACATGCCTGTAGTCTCACCAGTTAGGAGGCTGAAGTTTTAAGACTGCTGCAATTTTGAGGCCAGCCTCGGCTACACAGTTCAAGGCCACACTACACAGAGAGATGCTGTCTCAAAGAAAAAACAAAACAAAAAAAACCCAAATTACTGGTTATGTAGTTTTTCCAACTCATGCAAAAACAAATGAAACCAAGAGCCATCCTTACCTAGTTTGGAAGCACTGCACCCTGCCGAAATTTGGATGAGCAGTTTCTCCATGTGGTGGAGGTTTGGGAATTCCTCGGGAAGGAGAGAAAAAACATCCACTTTGCTGTCAAGATTCAGCTCTTTCAGGCACGGGAACTTGTCCAGGTTAGGGAAGATTTGGCCTGGAGAGAGCAGCACAGGCCCCATTATTTATCTAACAGCTTCCAAATGGAAAATCTGAAACCATCATTTTGACCCATCAGCTACTTTCACATTGTCAAATGAAGTGGACCACCAGACACCACCCAACAGTCACTACAGTGAGGCTGTCTGCAAAGAACTGCTGTCTGTAGCACTTAGCAGTTATGGCCTCCCTGGGAAGCCTGTGCTTTCTGTACTCAAACATCAAGTAAGACATCTCCCCCACCAAAGGTGTGGGGACAGCTGGTTTGCACAGGCAAAAGAAGCAAACTGGACTCCTCCCTGACTCATATCAAACTAATTTAAAATGAATTAGACTGAAAGAGCTGAAACCAAGCAGCTCTTAGAAGAAAAGTCTTTGCCAGGAGGGGTGGCTCACACCTGTAATTACTCCACTTGGGAGGCAAAAGCAGGAGGATTGCTTTGAGTTCGAGGCCAGCCTGAGCTACATAGTGAGTTCAGGACCAGTCTGAACTACAAAGCAAGACCCTGTCTCAAAAAAAAAAATCTTCCTGACCTTGTAGATAACATCAAAAGCATTAGCAAAGACAAAAATGATAAACTTAACTGCATCAAAATTAAAAACTTTTGTGCCTCAGAGGGCACTATAGAGTGACTCTAATAATTTTTTAAAAAGGAAAAAAGGGGAGTGAAGGAAGAACAAATAAGGAAAGAGGAAGAGGTGATCAAATGAGATAAAACAGTTTTCTCCCCTTACCCCTGTATGAGAGGCAAAATTAGGGTCTTGTGCTTCTCTGGCAGACGCAGCACCACTGAGCTATATCCCTGGCCCAGAAAACATTTTTCAAACATAGGTGTGCTAAGGGTTTAGCATCATCCACAATATACTAAGAAATACTGGGTAACAATGACCACAGTAAAAATTTTTAAATGAGCAAACATCTTGAATAGACATTTCTCCCAAAAAAATGATGTATACCCATTATGAACACATGAAAAGATGCTCTACATCATTCAGCCAGTAAGGAAGTATAAATCAAAACTGCAGTGAGGCAAACATGGGGGTGTACACCTATAACCCCAGCACTCTGGAGCCTGAGCAACTTAGCAAGACCCTGTCTCAAAAACAAAAATAAAACACCACGAAGAAGGTAGGTCGGACATAGCTCAGTGCTCCCTGGGTTAGTTTCCTATTGCTAAAAATAAATAAAAATTTTAAATTTTTAAAAATGGAATTTTATCAGAATTATCAAGTGATCCTCAAGCAAGATAATATGTAGCACAGCACACCTTGAGCATATCACTGTTGAAAACCTAAGGTAAACAATCAACATTAGGAGGTGAAAAGAATTATCTAGAAATAAGCTAAATAAAAGATAGGGGAAGCTGACCCTGAAAATTATCAAATATTCCCTAGAAGACTCAAGTGGAGCATGGTGGTACATGGCTGTAACCTGAGCACATGGGAAGCTGAGGCACAGTCACTGCAAGTGGGAGGCCAGCCTGGGGTGCACAGCAGACCTTGTCTCAGACAACATCACCACCACAAACACTTCAATAAGTGGGAGACATTATCTCCCAAAGAAACCAAGCCCATTCACCAATTAGGATAGGAGAAATTTTCAACCATTCTCTACAAATGTCACTATAAGAACAATTCATGTCTGCTCTCTAAGGGGTCTTCATTAAATATTGATATTCACATTTTGTTGATTTTATTAACCCAGCAACACTCAGGTTTAAATAATTGAGTTATTTGAAAACCATTCTATTATTCGGGGGCCTTTTGTTCATTTATACTAATAGCTCCCCAAATGGCTGAAAGTTTATATCTCTTCTATCAAGGAGTATTTGTGGGCACACTTTAGAAGTGTGTGTCACCCCTAGCTAAGAGAAAATAAAATATCACATCAGAAGCGCTCTGAAGTAGTCAGGCTACCTTGTAACTGGACTGAGCCTGAGACAGTGAGAGAGTGCAGGGCTGGCAGGGTGAGCAGCAGCTCCTCTTCTGCCTCACTGAGCTGGACACCAAACAGGGCACACTTGGTGACAGCGGCCTTGTTCAACTCCAGCGCAGGGCCGATGCTCTCTAGGAAGCCACTGCTGCCTTCCACCCTGAGCTCGATGTGCTGGGAGACAGAGAAGATGGTTGTCAGCATGGTAAGCAACTCAGGGCTCGCCACACGCTCATAAGCAATGTGGACTTGTAGCAGGGGAAGCTTGTGTGGCTTCGGAGAGAGCTTCCAGTAGCCACCACTGATGTCCAGTGGCTGCCAAACCTTGAGATTCAGGTGTCTGTTAATGTTCTTCTCTTTCTTTGCCAAGTCCTGTTCCCATTCACTGAAAGTTTCAAAGGCAGAAGCATAGTCCTGATCTATTGTTGGCAGCTGGGATCTGTCAAAACATGCTTCCAAGATTTTACTATCCGGCATGTCTCTCAGCTTATGACCTATTAGCGAGACTGTGATGCTCCTCAGCACTAGGAGGCTTTCTGGGTGGTCAAAAAAGTACTGTGAGTTAAGTACCTTCAAAGGCAGGGATCTTCCTTGAAGGAATTGAGAAATAAATGGAGCACATGTAGCAACAGTATTGCTTTCATAAGCGACTGCTAGTGCCAAATCCAATAAAGCTTCAGATAGCAGCAAAAAGCACTGTTCTGGACACAGTTGCCACAGTATCCTGATTGTCTGCACATCCAGTGGCATTTCCTCTTCACGCTCCAGGGAGTCACCCTTTCTGGGTGGATCTTCCCATGATTCTCTACTGCTGGCCAAGTGAAGCAAATGAGACACCATCTTTGGCCCCACCTTTGTTGAAGAGTAGCTACAGACATACTTTAAAAAATTGTAATAGGAGCTTAGAGCCAACATGGGTGAGTTAATTTGTTTCAAATAATAAAGTCCCAAATCTTGATCTTCCTGCCTGTCTGAATCCAGCAGTTCACTTAGCCTCTTCCCAGCAAGAAATTCTTGAAATGTGGGATTTAAAAACTGATAGACTGGTCTCAGTCTCTGGGCTGTAAACTTGCTCATCAAGCACATGGTGAGATCTTCGTCTTCATCAACCCCTGCTTCTACGAGGTCATCAGCACTAAACTCAAAACGAGATGAAAAGAACCCTTTCAGGGCCAGTTCCCCACAGGAGGACACCGATGCTCTGAAAAGCTCAGCTGGAATTGTGTGCTTTAAGGAAAGACATTTCATATAGGCTTGGAAAACAGCTGTATCGTTAAAAGACTGAGTGAAAGGACACTTAAACCAGTAAGCACAGACTGCCGCCACAAAGAGAGGTGTTTTATGAATCTCCTGCAGGGGTGGGTTCTTCCCAAAATATACCATGAGCTTCCTCAGCTGGGGCAGGTTGTGTGGAAAGAGGCTCCGTAATAAAAAGAGGGTGTTATAAAAGGGAAACGCCCTGACCTCCAGAACTGTATCTAGGTGTCTGTGGATGTCCTTGCCCTGGTTTGTTCGGACAGCAATCAATCGACAGGTCCGTGACAAGTAGCTTCTCTGGATTAGTGTTTCCATGAGTTGGGAGACTGAGCCCTCCGCTTTGTAGTCATCCAGCAAGAATAAGACCTGGTTCCCTAACTGCCGCGTGATACTGCTCAGGCTCGTTTCGCTCACGGTTCCTTCTGTCACTGGGAGCTGCTCACAGATGACCTGGGCCAGCCCCTGGCCTGGGCCAGCGGAACTGAGGGACAGGTAGAAGACCAGCTGGAACCTGTGCAACAGGGGACAGCAGCCCGACGCCCAGAGGAAGGCGATCTTTCTCAAGAGGACCGTCTTCCCACTGCCAGCTTCACCCTCTACACTCATGACAGAATTCAAGTTGGCCAAGACCTCAGGCAACGTCAGGGGCTCCTGCGCAGGACTGCAGAAACGCTTGGCAACGAGGGCCAGGTCACACCCCAGCAGGTGGTCGGTGGGGAGGTCGGAGGGGCTCCCAGGCAATGACAAGCGGCGGAAAGGGGCGCTGGTGTAGGCGGCTCTCAGGTGCTCGCTCAGACCCTTTGCCTCTTGAAACCACAGGGCTTCCCCCTGTGCCGC
>PVIC010039588.1:0-17048 GCA_004025085.1 Thryonomys swinderianus
TTTTTTTTTTAAGACACGATTTTACTGAATCACTAAATTGCCTGGCTTTAAGCTTTTGATCCTCCTGCCTCACTCTCCCGGAACTCTGGGATTACAGGACTTGCCACTGCGCTCAGTTTGAAAGATGCTTGAGTGACATATTCTGGAGTCCCGTGTGGTAGATGATAATATAAGCACCAACAGCTACTCTTTAGCTGTGGTAGTAATTTCAGGTCTTTTTTACTTTGTCATACACTTGCATTATCTTATAAACGCTGGGGATAGACGTGCTCATTTTACACACAGGGGAAACAGAGGGTGCTTCCAGAAGGAAGAGGGCGGGGCCTGGCCATTGTCCAGAGGTCGTGCGTGGGAGAGCTGCAGCTCATGGCCCCAGCAAAGCGGCCCTTACCCATGGTGGGCCACTGTGAGGCTGCAGGGGCAGGCGTCCGGGTGCCAGGTTGAGGGAGCCCACACGATCCGAGGTCGGGCGGGGCGGGGTGAGTGCGCAGCAGTCAGGCAGCGACCGCGTCCTCTGCGAGGCTGCCCCTCCGCCAGCTCCCGCCGGGTCACCGTGTTCCCGCCCGACTCCGGCCGCAGCAGCAGCAGCAGCAGCAGCAGCAGCAGCGTGGGCGGCCGGGCCCTGGGCCCAGGGCAGCAGACGGCTCCCAGCGGGGCACCCGCCCACGCGGACGCCGTGGCCCTCGCAGTGGCAATTTCGCGGGCGTCGCAGCTCAGCAAGAAGTCCTCGTCACACTCGCCGCCTTCGCGGCAGCGGCTGCCACCCGCGCGGTACCCCGCGGCTCGCCAGAATGACGCTGTGGGGCGGATGACGATGGACAGAGAAAAAAGTGCCCTCACGACACCGATGGGCTTCTGGGGAAGGCAGAGCTGAGGGTGCCGGGGAGAGCAGCACCAGGTACCGGTACCAGGCGTAGGGACGAGAACCGGGATCACAGATCGGGATTGGAGGGGAGGACACAGGACTGTAGGAAGAGGCGGGGAGATCAAACCCCAGAGCCTTTGCACGGAGCTACTTCCCCAGCTCTTTTTAAATGTTTTAAAGTTTTTAAACAGGATCTTGCTAAATGGAGAAGTTGCTCAGGCTGAATTGGAATTTACAGCCTCCCAGAGTGTGGGAGGTGCAGACATGGCCCATCCTGTCCTGCCGAAGACCTTATTAATTCAACTGCTGCCTAAATTCTTCCAGGGCCAGCCCCGCCCGTCCTGTACCTTCCAGCCCAAGGCCAAACTCCTCTAGTTGGTACTAACGCATTTGCACCCTGGTGGCTCTTCTGACCTTTACAGGGCACTCTGGAACACTCAAGGTGGAATCTGGTGGTGTTCTTCAAGGTTGCCGGTTATATCCAGGGCCTGGCAAACAACAGGTTAGGAGACTAGAGCTCAGGAGAAGGTGCTGCGGATGGAGCAAGGGTGGCACATGTCATCCAGGCCGTAGTTGAGGAATAAGGCAAGGGTTTGGTTCTGTGTAACATGGCTCCAGGGCAGCCATAGCCAGCAGCCAGCGCTGTGTCACTGTGAATTGGACAGGCAAGGTCACTGGGGAACATTTGGAGCAGAAGGGCCAGCAAACCAGGTCCAGACAAGCCTTCCAGGCCTCAGGCAAGGAAATGACAGGTGCTGCTGGGGTTACAGAGGCCACAGCATCTGGCCCCGGAGGGCCTTGGGAACATTACACATGACAAGCTGTTCCAGCTGACCCACATCAGGACAGGTGAAAGTCTGGTTCTCACAGAGCTGGCACCCAGAGGCAGGCAGAGAGGCAGCTGTCACTAGAGATGGGAGCAGATCCTGAATTCTGTCTAGTTTCGGGTGGTGAGAACACCAGAGGAAAAGGATGCACTCTGGGAGGCCAAGGCAGGAGGACTGCAAATTCCAGTTCAGCCTGAGCAACTTTCTGATTTATCAATGGAAGGGTCAGCGGAAAGGATCAGAGAGACATCAGAGTTTGGTTAATGGGGGTGGTCATTATATATGATAATTGAAAGGTCAGTTGGAGCTTGGTGGAGAGTCAGGAAAGGATTTAGTGGAGGGGTGTCCACTCAGGGATTGGGTGGTCAGAGTTCATGTGAGGTCAGTGGGAGTTCAGTGAAGGAGTAATGTGCATGTCACCAGATGAATTTGAGGATGTTCCTTTAAACAGGAGATGGGGCCCTTAATTTGGCCTGGGCCGGTCCTTGATGTCTTGGTACAGAAAACAATTTCCATACATGTCAGCAAAAGGCATAGGCTGATTTGTTGGGCAGAGGTAGGAAGTAAAAGAAAATGGAGCAGGAACTTCTGCTTGAAGAGCTGAAAGGGCTACAACTCTGACGGATATCAGACTGACCCATCAACAAAGGGAAGGCATCAGCTTTTATGGTGTTGCGGGGTGTCCTAGGGTCTCGCTGAACATTATCTCAGCTCTGGGTTTGAGAGTGGTTAGAGGGGCAATCAAATCTGTGTGAGGTGTTTGCTCCTGTGTGGGAGCACAGGAGTCTCAGTTGTGCAGGGCTCTGCTAGAATCCAAGATGACCATGGTTTAGGGCAATGACTAGAGACTTCTGGGTGAAGACCTTGTTAATTCAACTGCTGCCTTTTCAGTCTGGCCACTCCCAACCTGGTCCTCATTGGTCCTCGGTTGTTCCTTTAAATCTCTTGTGTCCTCTGTCTTGAAGAAGAATGAGATAGCTTATGTAAATGTATCAACATTGTATAGCCAGTTTTTAGACAGACACTTGCTAAATGATTAACATATCTGTATGCAGAGCTGAGCAAAGGTCCAACCCAAAGTTTTAAGGTAATAAGGAAGACAGACAAAATCAAAGTCAAGCTTTGTTCTACTTTTAGTTATCCACTGGGCCCAAGTGAGTCACTGTCTTTTTTTTTTTTTTAAGCAAAAGCAGCTTTTAAGTCCTCCGCTACCTTAGAAGAAAACACAAATCATACTTTTAATGAGTAACAGGTTAAGGACCCAGGAGTGCACCTGCCCTTTGTCTCCAGGGTGGTCTCTGACTGTTGCAAGAGGATTAATAAGTTTGGTAGCAAATGGAGGAAGCCTGGAACGTGTGACAAGTTCAAGGATCAAGGATTTGTGTGACAGTGGGGGGAGGGGCCGGTAGAATCAGAAGGTGGGTCAGTGAATTAATGGGACACACTTTGGAAAGCTCAGTAAGAAAATAAAGAGTGTTTCAGTTGGGGATAATAGAAGGGTCTAGGGATGCAGTGGAGGAGTCAAGAACAAGAGGAAGTGGGCCGGAGGGTTAGCTCAGTGGTTCCGGCGCCTGCCTTGCAAGCGCAAGGTCCTGAGTTCAATCCCCGGAAACCACATACAATGCTGGGCATGGAGACTCACGCCCACCAGCAATCAACACCGCATACCACAGTGCCGGGCGTGGTGGCTCACGCCTGTAATCCCAGCACTCGGGAGGCAGGGACAGGAGGATTGCTGAGTTCGCGGCGGCTTGTCTGGGCACCATAGTGAGCTCAGGGCCAGCCTGAACTACAAAGCGAGACCCTGTCTCCAAAAAGCAAAAAAAAAAAAGAACAAGAGGAAGTTCAGAGGGAGGATCAGAGAATGGTGGGACAGCTCAGTGGGAAGATAATCCAGAAGCATAAGTGGGGACATTAATGAGCTGACCATGGATCACAGGGAAGGTCAACAGACTGCTCAGCACCAATCAATGGGAGGGGGGTCAGGAGGACAGTTAATGGGGTTAGGCAGTCAGTACGCCAGTGATAGAGTCTGTTGGGGAAAATGGAAAAGTCAATTTATACTGAGCCTGGGGACCAAAGGGGATTCTGTCAGGGAGTTTATAGGATGATCACTGAAGGCTCAGCGGAGGGTCAGGGGAAGGGTGATTAGAATCTCAGTGGTGCTTAATAACAGGCAAGTGGGGAGTCAAGGGGAGGAAGGGTCAAGAAGCAAATCAAGGGGGTCAGTGGCCACTGGTGAGGAAGAATGGGCCACTAGATAGTGAAATTGGGCATCTTTGAGGGCCAGTGGGAGTGTTAATAAAGGCAGGATCCGGGCCGGAGGGTTAGCTCAGTGGTTCCGGCGCCTGCCTCACAAGCGCAAGGACCTGAGTTTGATCCCCGGTAACCACATATAATGCTGGGCATGGAGACATGCCCACCAACAATCCATACCGCATACCACAATGCCGGACGTGGTGGCTCACGCCTGTAATCCCAGCACTCGGGAGGCAGAGACAGGAGGATTGCTGAGTTCGCGGCGGCTTGCCTGGGCACCATAGTGAGCTCAGGGCCAGCCTGAACTACAAAGCGAGACCCTGTCTCCAAAAAAAAAATAAATAAATAAAATAAAGGCAGGATCCATGGAAAAAGAGCTCACTACAAGTTTCTTGGGAGTCGTGAAAACAGTAAAGGATACTGGGCGTGTGTGGAATCTGAGCTGGATGTAGTTGGAGGTCTCTTGGGGTCATGTCCAGCTGCAGGCCACTAGCCAAGAGGGCAAAGGCCTATATGGGGCAGGGGTCAATGCACAGCTGTGGTGTCTGGGGTGGGGATACTGCATGAACATGGAGAGATGGCTTGCCAAGATCAGGCCAGCGAGGGGCCTACCCGCCACCTGGACAGCACCCCCCTTTGCTTCTTCTCTGGGAAACTTCCTTTGTGGATTAATTAGAGCCACAATAACAGCACTCAGTAACCACTCAGCAGGGTCTGTGTATCATGCAGTGTGTGGCAGCTGCTTTAATATGTCCTGGGTATGACTAACACAGCTTTCTTGCTCTTTGTTGTTTTGGGGGTCTTGCTTTCCCAATCTCCAGCTTCTCCTGAGGGGATTAGCCATTGCTTCAACCAAATGACCCCACCCACCCTTCCAATAATAACACCTGCACCTCCTATCCTCACTGTCACTGCCTAAATGAAGGTGAATTCACTTCTAGCCTCCAGGCAGTGGCAAATCAGGCCCAAAGGCTGGTTAATCAGATTGATTCTCCAGACTCTTAACCAGCAGAACCTCCAGGAAGCAAATTTGGGACTTTTGCTTGGAACCAACGGAAAAGGGTTCTAAATTATTGTTGAGGGCTTTGAAGCTAATAGAATTGTTGATCTGAGGTTGCTGGCATTTTGCTGCTACCAGCAGGGGGAGAAGCTGCTTGAGAATAAAGCAAACAGAGGGAGAAACAGAAGAGAAAGACTGACAAAGAAATAAGAAAAAGACTTTCTCTCCCTTCCTCCCATACTGGCAATTGTACATGGGGCACACTAAGCTACATCTCCAGCCCTTTTTATTTTATGTTGAGACAGGGTCTTGCTGAATTAGCCAGGCTGGCCTTGAACTTGTAATATTTTTTTCCTCATCCTCTCAAGTAGCTGAAGCTGCAAGTGTGTACCACCTTGGCCAGCAGGGACACAGATTTTCCCTTAACTATAGTGGAAACTTCTTGATCTAGTAAGACTGATGACAGAAATATCTCTTGGGCCTTGCAGTTATGCATGTGCTGAAGCCTTTTGTCTTTCTTCCCTTAATTCCAGTTGGGATTCTAATACTGCCTTTGAGAGTCTCGCCTTGATATATTGGCCATATCACGTTCCCCACGACCCTACCTCTGCCACAGCTGGTTGGTTGGGTCAGGGCTGGACAACAAGTGTGTGTGTGTGGGGGGGGGGTGGGCATCAGTCTATGGTAAAGGGCAAGACAAACAGATTCTCTCCGGGAGCATTTGACCCTAGGCATAGAAAGGAGCAAGGGAGTGGAGGACACAGATACAACACAGGGTAAGTCAAGCTACGTGTGGTAGTGCACTCCTGTGATCCTAGCACTGTAGGAGTCTGAGGCAAGAGGATTGCAACTCGGAGTCCAGCTTGGATGACTGAATGGCTCGGAGAGATTCTGTCTCGGGGAAAAAAAAATACTGCTTGATGAGACTGTAGGGAGAATGAATTGAACTATGTAAGGTTTAGGATTAAAGATCAGATGAGCTCTTCTTTTATATTATCATTGGAAGAATGTTTACATTATATAGAGATGTCATGGCCTAAGGGGTCAGAGCCAGGATTCTAAAGTCAGGGTTTGGGATCAGCTATAGAAGGTAGGCAATCCTTCCTATCTTACAGGGTAGATTTGGGGTGTGTTTGCAGTGCCAGGGATCAAGCCAAGGCCGTCCGAATGCTTGACAAGTGCTCTACCACGAGTACACTGCTTGTCCCTCACTCTCAGGGCAGTTTGAAGCAGGTAGAACAAAGGTTTTTAGGCCCAGTTTACCTCAGGGTGTCCTGGGGAGCGTGTTGAAACCTTGGTGACCGGGCCTCACTCCAAAGTTTCCGTCTCAGTCTCTCCGGGGAGGGCGAGAGTGTGGATTTCGCTCTGTTGCCAGGGCTCCCGTCCTGCTTCTCTCGCATGTGCTCTAGCCTTGTGTGGGGTCTGCCCCACTGATATGCCCAAAGCAGGCTTTGAGAAGCGCTGGCTGTAGACTTATCCCCCCACTCAACTTGTTCTGAGAGGCGCGTCTGCCTGAGTCCCTGTGGCCTCAAAGGAGCACAGCAGGTGGTACACAGGTCAGGGCGACCTCTCCCTCTCCCACAGTGGCTGCGGTACAGACCAGAGAGATGGGCTGTGAGCTGTGGGGCTTGGTGTGAGATCACATAGTAGGGAGGTCGGGGTGACTCGCACCCACATTCTGTTCCCCAAATTAAAGCCTTCTTACTTAAAAGACGAAGTTCATTATTAACTATGACCTGTATTTTGTCTGTTCCATTCCTCATTCAAGAATGGTTTGTTTCTTCCTTTATAAGCCTTGCCTGAATCAGCAGTGTATCCCCAGTAACTGCTCATAGTCCCTTTACTCCGACCTAACTATAATGTCACCAGTAAATATAAACAGCTTGGGCTGGCCAGGCCTTTGCTGCTTAGAGTTGGCTACCTTGGATCCCCATTTCCCTAACTCTGTCTTTGAGTTTTTCTTCTCTTCTTGTGCCATAGCACTGTGAAGTAGATCATAACCTCCCTCAGGGGTCTGTGGTACCCCAGAGCTATAATTCCCACCCAATATTTATTTCATTGTTTTGTTTTTAGAGACAGAATCTTGCTATGTTGTTCAGGCTATCCTTAAACTCACTGTGTAGCCCAGGCTTCTATCAAACTTATAATGATCCTCCTGCCTCAGCCTCTTCAGTACTGGGATTACAGGCATGTGCCATCATGCCTGGCCTTTTATTTTTAGCTTTTTATTTGGTGCAGCTGGGTAGGGATTGAACCCAGGGCTTTCACCTGATCTACATCTCCAGCTATTTTTTTTTTTTTTTTGAGACAGGGTCTTGCTTTGTAGTTCAGCTGGCCCTGAGCTCACTATGTAGCCCAGGCAAACCTGGAACTCAGCAATCCTCCTGCCTCTGCCTCCCAAGTGCTGGGATTATAGGTGTGAGCCACCACTCCTGGCACTGTGGTATGTGGTATTGATGGCTGGTGGGAGTGAGTCACCACGCCCAGCATTGTATGTGGTTTCCGGGATCGAACTCAGGACCTTGTGCTTGCGAGGCAGGTGCTGGAACCACTGAGCTAAATCTCTGGCCCCTCTCCAGCCATTTTTAAGACAAGTTCTGTCTAAATCACTAGGACTGAGTCATTATGAACTCACAATCCTCCTACTTCAGCCTCTCAGAGTACTGGGATACAGGCCTGTGATCTGGAGTTTCCCTGGACTTGAGGGCTATGGAGGACTATACAGGTAGGGAAGAGGCAGAAAGGAAATTGCAAATATAAGAAGAGAGGAGGAGCTATTCTGGGGAGGGAGGATGGGGGACCTTAGGAAGAATAGCTAGTGTTGAGGGAGGCTCACACAGCAAAGGGAACTAGGCCAGCAGGAATGGAGGTGTTTGAGGGGGTGCTTGGGAGGGACATGACGTGAAGGTGGTGTTGGGGGAGAGGGTGGTTGGAGACCCATGAGAAGGAGGTGGACTAGGAGAAGAGAGCAGAGTAGATACAGGGTGTTGGCTGTGGAAAGGGAAGGAGAGTATGACAGAGCGGTAGACAGATCCTACATGGCAGATCAGCAGCAGAAATGGGGTGGGGAGCAGGGACTTACCTTGATGTATGCCCAGTCACTGACGTGTGCCCGAGGTGATAACATGGGTGCAAAGTGGCACAGGACCTTTCTCTGCTCCCACCACCAGGATCCTCACACCATTCATCTGCACAAGGGGTCAGGATGGCCAGAGCACACAGGGGCTGGTGAGTGGGTGCATTGGGCACGTCAGGCTTGCAGGAAAGAGTAGGAATGGAGGGTTGTTTGGGGCAAGTGGCCGCCAGTCTCACCTTTCCTGTCTGGGACTAGAATGGGTCCTCTGGGGCCCTGAAGAGATAAGGGCCAGAGAGCTATCTTGAATGGAAGTGGAGCTGGAATCCTCCGAGGTAAGGAGAAATGGCTAACCAGGATCAGAGCCACAGGTGGGTCACTGGGACGAGTAAGGGTGTGGGAGATGGAGCATGAACAGATTTTGGGTTCTGATGAGCTGAGGGCTGAAGAGCTGTACTGTACTCAGGATTAGGAGTTGAGAGGAATAAGAGCTAGAGGGTGGGTTGAAATCAGAGTAACATACTTCAGGACGGGTGAGTACTGAGGGCTAGACCTTGACTACGGGGTTGGGTTCGAGGCTGGTACCACAGGAAGCATAAGGTCTCAGGGACAAAATTATGCAGGGAGGCTCTGGCACCCTCGGGTGGGCAAGAGCCACAGAACTTGCCCAGTCAGGAGTGGGGCCAAGTTCCCCAGCTGAACAAAGAGCAAGAACCGGACACCCAACAGCCAATGGTTTCTACCCTAGAGGCTGAGAACGGAGCAGGATCCAGTGCCCAGGTCTACACCCTCCCTGCAAGCTGGAGAACAATGGCGCTATGCAAGCAACTCATGGTGAGGGTGCAAGAGCCCCAGGGGTTCAAAAGAGTGTGATAAATATGGTCAAAGCAGGATGTGGTGCTAGTGATCACCAGGGTGGCACATGAAGGCAGCAGTGGTAGCATCTGGGAAATGTACAAACAGCTACAGCCAAAGTCCCAAGCCAGCATGTCCTTAGATGTTGCTGGCTAGTGCCAGAGAGATGGAGGAGGTCCATGGATTTTCCCATTGTAGTTAACACGCTTTTTTTTTTTCTTTAGTTTTTTGAAACAGGGTCTTGCTTTGTAGTTCAGCCTGGCCCTGAACTCACTGTGTAGCCCAGGCAAACCTTGAATTCAGCAATCCTCCTGATTCTGCATCCTGAGTCCTGGGATCACAGATGTGAGCCATGATGCCTGGCATTGTGGTGTGTGGTACTGGGGATCAAACTTGGTACCTTGCACTTGCCAGGCAGATGCTAGAACCACTGAGCTAAATCCCTGGCCCCCAAATGCTTTTTTATATGTTTTAGTTCATCCTGACCTCACAGGAACTCAGTGAGGAGGGTGCTAATGAGCCAACATTTCTTATCTACAATCTCCAAATGTCAATACTTTACCTATGATACCCCAATATAAAAATGTTCTGAAGATGGGGCCGGAGATTTATCTCAGTGGGTCCAGTGCCTGCATTGCAAGCATAAAGTCCTGAGTTCAATCCCCAGTAACCACATACAATGCTGGGTGTGGTGACTCACACCCACCAGCAATCAGTACCACATACCATAGTGCTGGGTGTGGTGGCTCACGCCTATAATCCCAGCATTTGGGAGGCAGAGACAGGAGGATTGCTGTGAATTCAAGGTTTGCCTGGGCTCCATAGTGAGCTCAAGGCCAACCTGAACTACAAAGCGAGACCCTGTCTCAAAAGAAAAAAAAAGTTCTGAAGACTGTATGTTCTGAAAAGCGTATGGTGCATTTGATGTCAAAATTCAGTTGGCAACAGCACAAGCTGACCTGAACTCATTGCATGGCTACTTAGTCTTAATTTATTCTACTAAATGTGACTATTCAGATGGTTCACTACAGAAATATTAATGTCCGTGGTTATGCAAACCTTCACAGGGAGTGTTATATAATACATGGCATTCACATGGTGTGATCATTCTAAATTCATAAATTTGAAATGCACCTGGCCTCAAACATTTTAGCAAAAGGATTTTGGGCCTGAATAATTGCCCCCATTTTAGAGACAACAAAAGTGATGGATAGAGAAGAATGAATTTTCTTAAGAGTTTGTACATTATGATTTTTTTTTTTAGCACTGGGGATTGGACCCATTGAGCTATCTCTCAAGCTCCTTTATTAAAATTTTAAAAAATTAATTATTATTATTTTTTTTTGGAGACAGTGTCTCGCTTTGTAGTTCAGGCTGGCCCTGAGCTCACCATGTAGCCCAGGCAAGCCTTGAACTCACAGCAATCCTCCTGCCTCTGCCTCCTGAGTGCTGGGATTACAGGTGTGAGCCACCATGCCCAGCACTGTGGTATTCTTCCAAGCGCTTTTTAATTTTTAGTTTTGAGGCAAGATCTTGCCAAGTTTCTCAGACTGGGCTTGACCTCATGATCCTTCTATTTCAGCCTCCCAGAGTTCTGGGATTATAGGTGTGCACTGCTACCATCAATTACATTGTGGTTCTCAGAAAAAGCCAAACTCATGCTTAACAGCAGTGACAATAAAGATGTTCATTGTGACAAAGCACATAGGCAACTTCCTCTAGAGCGGGCAACCTATAGTGAGAAGACAGAGAGGCCCCTGGGTGGTGCCCGAACAACAACTCAGTAAGTAGAAACTGTCCCAAGGCACAGAGAACAAAGAACTCGTGGCCATTAAAAGCTCAGATGGGCCAAGCATAGTGGCACATTCCTGTAAATCTCAACACTTTGGGAGGCCAAGGCAGGAGAATTGCAAATTGGAGTACCACCTGGGCAACTAGTGATACCCAGTCTCAAAAATAAAAGGGTTGCCAGGCGTGGTGGCTCACGCCTGTAATCCCAGCCCTTGGGAGGCAGAGACAGGAGGATTGCTGAGTTCGAGGCTTGCCTGGGCTACATAGTGAGCTCAGAGCCAGCCTGAACTACAAAGTGAGACCCTGTCTCAAAAAAAAAAATAAAATAAAAGAGCTGGAGATGTAACTTAGTGTGAAGTCCTTGTGTTTGATCCCCAGCACTAAGAAAAGTGCAGATGGTCACTGCCTCTGATTTGGCCACAGGCACTGGTTGGTTTCAGATTTTGGCTTTGCCTTAGCCTCTGCCTCCAAGCCTAGTTCAGTTGCCACTACCACCTGTATCTCAGAAACAGATACTGGTTTGATGTGGACCTGGTTCAGCCATGAATATGGGCCTGGATAAGGGCTCAGGAGTAGGTGCTGGAGGAACTCAGCCAGAGCTGCAGGAATGGGCTCTTTTATAGGCGTGAATGCAGACACTGGTATAGCCACAGCTTGGGTCAGTGAGGGTTTGTCTTTAGTCATTTACACAAGCCTTAGATGAGTCATGCACATAAACTCAGGTGTAGATTCAATTATGACAATAAATGAAAGCCTTTATTCAGCTTGAGGTACTGGGGATTGAGCCCAGGGAAGGGTAAGCTACATCCCAGCCCCATTCATTCATTCATTCATTCATTCATTCATTCATTCATTCATTTATATTTTGAGACAAAACCTTGCTAAAATTGGCTGAGCTGGCCCAAATTTGCAACATCTCCTGCCTCAGCCTCCCAAGAAGCTGAGATTAAAACTGAGATTAATGCCTAGCTTCAGACATGCTTTTTGATCATGGTTCAATCAGTGCTATGATCTTGAAGCTGGAGATGGACTCTGTTTCGGAGTCCTGCTGGAATATAATTTGGAACTCTATATGGCTTGGGTGTTGGGCATATATTTAGGCTTGTACTTCACAGTGACATGTGGTTCTTTCTCAGCATTTATGGATTTTGCAGGATTCTGGGAACTGAAGTAACATCACGAGGGAAGACTGTAAGAGGGGATAGAATCCCATGGGAGGATTCAGTTCCTCGTTAGACTATCTGATGGTGAAACCAGGAAAGGATGCAATAGAGTTGGATCTTGACAGTTAGCCTCCCTCCTGATCTACCTTCATACCTAGGCCTCTAGGCTCCTTGTTTTGGGAAACAACATTCAGAAGTTAGCAGAGGTGTGGTTTTTTTGCCTTTTTTTTTTTCAGACAGGGTCTTGTTATTTAGTTCAGGCTGGCCTTGAACTCATGGCAATCTTCCTGCCTCTGCCTTCCAAGTGCTAGGATATCAGGCATGCACCACCATGCCTGGCTAGAATTCTTCATCTAAAATGAAGTGAGCCTGCATTAACAGTTGAAAGAGGAAGAGAAAGACAGAACTGAGGGACAGTGCAGACATGACCAGTATAATCTGGGTGCAGCCTAGGACTGCAGTGAGTCAGAGAACACAGGCCCCATCTAAAGATGGCTGTGTTCAACTTTGTCTAAAACCCTGGGGCTGGGGTGTGTGGCTCAGTAGTGGAGCACGAATTTAGCATGTTTGGGGCCAACACACACACATGACCAATAAGTCCAAATACAACTCATGGGTTGCTTCTGGCATAAGAGTAGTGTGAATGTATGTGTGTGTGTGTATGCTCTGTGGGTTATTGCAGACATGTATTCCTTCCTCTCAGGGAGAGCCATTATTGTCATTATTTTGGTACTGGGAATCAAACTCAGGGCCTCACGCTTGCCAGGCAGGCACAGTGCCACTAAGCTACATCCCCAGCCCTAGCTGTTATTTGTTAATAACTGTTAGTACATAAAGCTGGCCATCTATATATAAAGTGACTCGCTAATAGATAATCTTTGTCCTATAGAGATTTTCATAGCTTCTGTCTAGATGGAATATAGTGTTTAGAATGGGTTGGAGTTTCAGCCTGGGTGCCAGTTCCCTCAGGGAAGGAATGTTCTCTATTTGCTCATTGTTTGCATCTCCAGTGTCTAGGATGAGCCTGACTTGAACTAAGTGCTGAAAAATGCTGTTGAAGGGCTGAAGATTTAGCTCAGTGGTTCCAGAACCTGCCTAGCAAGTGCAAGTTCCCTGGTTTGATCCCCAGTAACATACAACAATACTGTACAGTGCTGGGCATAGTGGCTCACGCCTGTAATCCCAACACTCTGGAGGCAGAGGCAGGAGGGTTGCTGAGTTGGAGGTTTGCCTGAGCTACATAGTGAGCTCAGGGCTTTCCTGAATTACAAAGTGAGACCTTGTTTCAAAAAAAAAAAAAGATTGTTGAAAATAATAATAGCTATTTACTGCATGCAAGCTGCTGTTCTAAATCATTTAAAAATGTGACAGGTTTATGATGTTGTTGGTATTATTATCTCCCATTCTTTCATAGGAGGAAGTAGAAAGGCAGAGAGGTGAAATAACTTCAGTAAGCACAAGGTTCAGAGCGAGACTTGAATCTTCCTGGAGAGAGTCTAGATCGAAGCCACTGTGAATAAATGAAGTGAAATCCATACCTTCATGTCCGGGAAACATCAACCTCCCTGTGAGCATTCTTTCACTTTTCTCTCATCTTGTCTGTCTTCTGCTTTTTCCAGGACAGAAAAAAAGTTGAGGGGGAGGTCCTTCATCCCAAGGATTCAGGAAAACCCTGAGACCTGGCGCACAGTGGATTCAAGACCATGGCCAGCGCCCAGCCACACCGAGTCTGCTAACTGAGGCAGTCAGAACCCCCCTTCCCTCCCAGCCGCTCCAGCAAACTTTGGTATAAGCTGCTGCCTGCTCCGTGTGTGGCCCTGGACGATGATTTAGTGCCTTCAACCTTCAACTGCCTTCTCTACAAAACCGGGATAATAAAAAGACTTGCCTCCAGGGTGACTGTGAGGAATATATTACATAATGTACATATATATAAAAGCCCTTACCACCTAACCTATAAAGTCTGGACTATTTATAAGTCTTTGTGAGGCAGTGCAAACGCCCACACACCCACACACCACCACCGACAGAAAGGTGGTTCAAAGCTTCCACTGCGGAAGCAAAGAGCTCTAGGTTCAAATCCCGACTCCGCCGATTTCTACCTATGTGAATCTGATAAGAAATGTGTCTCTACCTCACTCCCCAGGAAAAAGGAATCATTACACTATTATTATAAAGTGCCCCTCAGAGGCTAGTGGGAAGACTAAAAACAACAGTGTGTAGAATTAAGCACTCAGTACTATCATTATTTTATCTCTTCTCTGGCCCATTATTTACACTTTTTGTGGTAACAAAGGAAAAAATGTGATGCTGAGCAACAGTGTGCCCTGGTATACGATGTTGTGTGTGCTTACCAAATTATAGCCATTATCATTCATTCTATAAATGTTTACTTAGTGGTGCAGGCTGTCACATGTGTGGCAATTTAAAAAATTTTAAAAATATTCTGATCTCATGGTGATGGAATTGTCCCATAGTGATGGTTACATAAATAATAATACATATGTGTGAAAATTCATATAGGCTTGGGCTGGGGATTTAGCTCAAGTGGTACCGTGTCTACCTTGGAAGCACAAGGACCAGAGTTCAATCCCTGGTACTGCAAACAAACAAAAAATCATATAGGCTGGATATTCAATAATTGTAAACTGGGCCAGAGATTTAGCTCAGTGGTTCTGGTGCAAGGTCCCTGGTTCAATCCCGGAAACCACATGCAACAGTGCCGGGTGTGGTGGCTCTCACCTGTAATCACAGCACTTGGGAGGCAGAGGCAGGAAGACTGCTGAGTTCAAGGCTTGCCTGGGCTACATGGTGAGCTCAAGACCAGCCTGAACTACAAAGTGAGACTCTGTCTCAAAAAAAAAATTGTAAGTTAACTGTATTTTAAAATTCCCTTCAATCCTCAGTGACACTGGAATAAAGACGTGAAGGAGGCGAGAGGATGGTCCATGGAGACGTCCTGGGGCGAGAAGGAAAACCCAAGGGGGCTGGATGGCTGGTGTGCAGTGAGTAACCGAAGGGCACAGCGGAAAAAGCATCAGGGACAGTGCCTGTAGGGCCTTATTCACCACTGTAAGGACTGTGCTTTCGTTGAGAGGTGGAATAATTATATGGGAGGGTTTTGAGTGGAGAAGGAATGTGACTTGCATTTAAACGCTGTCCTCCGGCTGCCGTGTGAGCATGGTAGTATGAGGATTTTCCTTGACCCAGATCCCCACGAATCCCAACACCTGCTTGCCTTCCCAGGAGCTTGGGCTCAAGACTACCCAGCTGCAGGGCTGCCCCTTGGGGGGATCCAAAGGCCAGGGCCTCAGGGTGGCGAAGTGGATCAGGCCCCTGGGCCACCCGCGTGTCCAGGTGGCACACAGTGCTGAACCCACGCCTGTGGGCGAAACCTGGAGCTGGGACCAGGGTTTGGCCAAATGTCTGCCAAAATGATGCTTAGGGCCAGGAGGAATGGGGTGCCAGGGCGGGACTGGCAGCGGCCGGGGGCCCAGAAGCACCAGGGCCGACGCGGGCTCCCTCAGCACCGCCAGGCTGGAAAAGCCCCACCGCACAGGGCGCACGAGGCTGCAGCTGAACCGACTAAAGCGCGAGGGAGGGACGCACTGAGCACCCCCGCAAGCTCCAACTGCGTCCAGGAAAAGCACCTGCACACTGCTAAAGAAGGAAACACAGCACGCACACGGGGGCCTTCGCCAAGCGGAGCCACGCCCGGGGCCGCCCCCGGGGAGTGCAGGCTGCTCAGGCTCCCCACACACGATCTTCGTCCTGGACCTACCGCGGCTACTGCGAGCGTCTAATAGACCTGGCCCCGCGCGGTAGTTCCGACTCGCGGCCACAGCCCGTCACCTGTTCAGACAACGGCGGCCAGCCAGCAGCCCGAAGGGCTGGAGGTCGCGACCCGGAAGCTGAACAGATCGCTTGAGCTCTGTGTGGGCAGTGCCTAGATGGCAGATGCCTGTAATCCCAGCATTCTGGGAGGCTGAGGCAGGAGGATCATAAATTCGAGACCTCCTGAGGAATTTAACAAGACTTTGTCTCCAAAAATGACCCGGGTGTGGTAGCACACACCTACTAGGGAGGCTGAGGCAGAATTGCCAACAAGTTCAAAACCAGCTTGGACTGCACAGCAAGACCCTGTCTCAATAAATAAATACATAGAGACAGGGGTGTGGTTCTGCATTCAATCTCCAGTCGTGGGGGGGCATTTGCAAAAGGTAGGACCGGCGTGCAGGGTACTCTACACCTTCCAGCAGCACCTGAGTACCTCCGCCCAGGTGCGTGGGCTGAGCGCCCGCCCCGCCAGCCATTTGGGTGGGTCGCGCGCGAGCAGCCACCGCCTCACCCTGAAGCAGCGGGTGCCCAGCAGGTGGCGCAGCAGCTTGGGCTGGGGTGCTGGGGGCGCGCGCTCGGTCGCCCGCGCGCTGTCAGGGGCCTTTAGGGCGGTGGCACCACACAATGCCGGAAGTTGGGCTTCGGCGCCCCCGTTTTCCAAGAAAACTGTGATGAAGCGGCGGCCCTAGAAGCCTACGAACGCAGCTGTTGAGTCTGAGTGAACCGGGAGCGGGGAGGAGGGAGCCGGAATAGCCCGGTGGATTTTGAGGCCAATTAGATCTGGTGTTAATTCTGCTTTTGCTGCGCTGTAGCCACGGGACCGACGCAGGGTCCTTCTATGAGGCTCATTTACCTCCTGTGGAAGAGGGGTTATTGATGCAATCTTCGCAGGGCGGTGGGAGCTGACGAAGGGATGACGGATGCAAAGGCTGTGAACGACGTCTGAAATATAAATAGTAGCCCAGGTCGCTGTGGTGGTGCACACCGGCGGGCACAGCACTCTGGGAGGCTGACGCAGGGGGATGGCAAGCTGCCGCCCAGCCTGGGTCATTTAGCAACTTAGCAAGACCTTGTCTCAAAAATAAAATAAGTCAGGGGCCGGAGATTTGGCTCAGTAGTTCTGGCGCCTGCCTCGCAAGAGCAAGGTCCCTGGTTCAATCCCGGTAACCACATACAACAATACTGGGCGTGGTACGCCCACTGGCAATCAGTACCTCATACCACAGATGGCGGTCTTGCCGGGCTTGGTGGCTCAAGCCTGTCATCCCAGCACTCGGGAGGCAGAGGCAGGAGGATTGCTGAGTTCAAGGCTTGCCTGGGCTACATAGTGACCTCAGGGCCAGCCTGAACTACAAAGCGAGACCCTGTCTCAAAAAAA
>PVIC010039589.1:0-17072 GCA_004025085.1 Thryonomys swinderianus
ATCTGGATAATAAGAAGAATTACAGAATATATGCCTTCTCTGTTCTATTATATACATCAGGACATAATTATTCCCTGGACTTTTAGGTTATAAATGATACAGTATAATTACATTTCAAGACTTTGCCAACTTAGCAGAATGAGGACCAACACAAAGTTTGTGTGTGTGTGTGCGTGCGTGTGTGTGTGTGTGTGTGTGTGTGTGTGTGTGTATATATATATATATATATATATATATATATATATATATGCATGCATGCGTGCATGTGGGTGGCTAGAACTGTCTTAGCTAAGAAATGCTTTCTTATAAACTAACTGAAGAACTAATTTCCACTTTTGGGTCCAGTGAAGCACAAGGAACCATATGGTACCAAAGACTAAGAGATTTAACATCTTTCAAAAATAAATTCAAAGCTGTTTCATTTCTTACTAAATAGGGGATTCAATTTATTTGAGGCTCCATATCTATTTATCCACCCATCCATCTGAATAAACATGATGAAGATAAATGATAGCTAATTTGTGGTATCAGCTTAGGATTCCATAAGTAATTCATCTTAAGTGTCTCTAAGATGGCTAGAATCTAGTGAGTATCTACTATGATAAAATTATTATTGCAGCTAACATCCTTATACAAATCTGGTTACGGACATCAGTAAAATCAAAGATAATGTAGAGAGGCATCTAATGCTAGAGGGTTTTCTGATTTTCTTCTGAAACCAAATTTCTCATGTAGTAAATATGAAGAGAATAGCAGATGTTCATTTCTGAATTTCATAAGCTTTAGCCATTGACAAAAATGCCTCATTGAACACTAAAAATGCTGAGGATATCAAGATGCTGGAGCTAGTCTATCACCATTAAATTAGTATCCAATTTATTCTTTGTAACTTTGTCAAGGCATCCAAATGTGCTTCCCATGTGTGGACAGAATGTCCAGTTCGGAGAATGTAGCAAGAACAGAGAAATACATAGACACCCTCAAGAACCTTGATATTTACCTTATGTATCAAATATTACAGAGTAATAGGATATTTTAACAAAATGGTAATATTCAACATACTGAAGTTATATAATGATGGTTAATTGTTGAATCCAATTATAATCAAATAGCACATAGCTATTTAGAAGGATGATTAAAGCATTTATACATCTCTGAACATGTAGATCCACAGTAGTTTAAATTTGTAGGTGTTTTTATGTTTAGCTATTTTGGTGGGAAATACAAATGTGCATGAAATATTCTTGTAATACTAATACCTTTTATCTTATTTAAATTTATTTTCATGTATACTTATTTATGGTCTCTTTTTAAATATTCTAACATCATCAGTCATCTAATAAAAATAATGCCTTATAATCAAATATATTAAAGTAAGAACAGTTTGACACTAGGAAATCAGCACATGTAATAATAGTATGAATAAACAGATATTATGAAAATTACATAATTACTTGAATAAATGTAAAAATTATAGTACCTAAAAACCAAAAAATACTAATAATTTTTCCAAAAAGTGAAAAAAATATTCTCATAATTTCATTCAACATTTACTGACCATGAACACAGGTGTTCGTGTTATGAAAATAAATAAGACAATTTTGAACTCTCGCTGCTTATCATTGTCTGGATATTTCACATCCTGACTTATTGGTCTTAAACACTATAGAAGTAATGAAGATGAAATAACAAACATCATAAATGAATTATCCCAGACAAGGTAACTTATAAGAGAAAGATTTTACTCTCTACAGAAAGAGCAGAACAGAGAGATAGACAAGGAGTAAAAAGCACTGACTAAAACAATAAGAAATGGTTATCAATAACATGCAGAGTGAGTATGATGCAGTGTGTCAATTATATGGACCCTTCACACTGCATTTGAACATTACTGTGGTAGTCCTTATATGCCAAACCAAAGAAATGTCCCTTCCGCTTTCTCCAGACTGGCCAAGCAATGTGTACTTCCTGTTGACCACTGCACTAAGAAATACATTCACTGACTTCTGTCACTGGTAACATATATAGTCATGTACTAACATCAACCTAGACAGTAACAAGGACTTGAGACATCTGGTTAAATCCAAACATTCGTAACTTTCATGTTGCATGTATTTCCAATATGACTGCAGAAAAATAGCTCATATATAAATCAAAGAAAATACAAAAGCAATACTATCGACAAAATTTTTCTTGATGATTGTGCAAATGGAAAAGTATTACAGATAGATTAAATTATTGATAAAATGATAATAGATTTAATGGGGAAATTGTGAATTCACTACATGGGAGGATATCAGAGAGGATATCAGAAATTGGAAAGATTTTCCTTATTCCTGGGTAGGAGAAATCAATATTGTCAAAAGGCTGCACTCCCCAAACTGCTATACAGATTTAATGCAATCCTGATTGAAATCCCAACAGTATATTTCAAAGAAGTAGAGAAAATAATCAAAATATTAATCTGGAATCAGAAGAGACCTAGAATAGCAAAAGCAATTGTAGGAAACAGACACAGCAGGAAGTACGACAATCCCCAACTTGAACGCTACTACAAACCCACTGTGATAAGAGAAATAAAAACATGGTTCCGGCAAGGAAACAGACTTAAGAACCAGTGGGATACATGAGAAGATGCAGAAAGAACTCCGGATACACTAAGCCATCTCATCTTGGACAAAGGAATCAAACACCCTCAGTGGAGGAAAGTTAGTCTCTTTAATAAATGATATTGGAAAAACTGGGTTTCAATCTGCTGAGGATTAAAGGTATGTACATTTTTTGCCATGCACTAAACAAATAAAAGTGGGTTAGATCTAAATGTTAAAACCAAAACATTAAACCTGCTGAAAAACAGGTTAGGTAGAACTCTTGGAGACATTGGCATATGGAAAGACTTTATGAGTAAAACCTCAGTAGCATGGGGCCTAGGAGAAAGAATCAACAATTGGTGTCTCTTTCTACCACACAGCAAGAGAAACCACCAACAGAATGAAAAGACAGCCTACAATGTAGAGGAATACATACTAGCTGTTCCTCAGACAAAAGTCTGCTATCTATAATAAAGTACTTTAAAAATCAGATCCCCCCCATATTTACTTGGAAAGATAAAGAAATAGAATGTATATAAGGGGTAGGAGGTTAAGTATATGGGTAAAAATGAGAAGTAACTTCTGTCATATACTGACTGGTACAAATTCCCCAATGTTGAGTGTATGTAAAATGTACCAATAAAGACTTCAATTCAAAAAATCATATCCCCCCAATTTAAAGGCCCGATTCAAAAGAGGGCATCTGAAATGAACAGACTTTTTTCAGATGAAGTAAAAGCAATAAACAAACATGAAAAAAATGTTTATCATCACTGCTCATTCAAGAGATGCAGATGAAAACAACACTGAGATTTCATCTTACTCCAGAAAGAATGGCCGCTATCTGGTTCTCTGATTTTGATGAACTGGTACTGGCTTTCAGTTTAGGTTTGATTCACATCTACTGTGTGCATTTCTATTTATTGAGTTCGCTGTTGGCAGTGTTGTTTCCTTCCTGTGCAGAGTGTGAGATATCAAGAAGCTGAGACGGACTATGCCTAGATCTTTACATCTGCACTATGTATACTAGTTTTTCTCTAAGCAAAGAAAGTCACATCTCCGCACTGGTAAAATAGACTCCACTCACAAGAGAAAGGTACAAAATTATGTAACAAGGAATGTAAATATAATTAATCTACCACAAGGTCATAAACAAGGCAAGCAGATTAAATTATCTAGGCATTTTAAGTGGAAAAATTGCATTATTTATCTTAAAAATTATTCATCTTCAGTAGGTTTGCTGTGAGATGATCAACTCACATTTTTCATTTTGTAAAAATTATTTTACAGAATTTTTTGAAATGATAAAGTGCATTCTTTAAAATAATATATTTTAAAAAAATATTTGGCATATTTATTTAATCAAGGGTAATTTAAACCTGATGTGTCTCTCTAGGATGAAAGCAATTAAAAATATCGTGGTGCTTATTGTTAGAACATGTGGTAAATTCCCATCTTCTCCTTTGGTACTAAGTAATTTCTGACTTTCTGACACATGAACCAGATCAGAAGTTAGGATCAGTGCATCAGTAAGTAATTGTAAAATCACAAAGGTTATAGTAAATTTTCTATTACCACTTCAGGAAATATTGTATAGAGTAATTCCTAAAATTCCAGAATTTATAGGCCAATGATTAAATATTGTGAGATTATTCATTTAATATTGATAATAAAATATACCTTTTAGGATTGTTTTACAAGTCAAGTGAGATAATCCGTATAAAAAAAATTACAGCTGGGCGTGGTGGTTTATGCCTGTAATCCCAGCACTCAGGAGGCAGAGACAGGAGGGCTGCTGAGTTTGAGGCTTGCCTGGGCTACATAGGAAACTCAGGGCCAGCCCGAACTACAAAGTGAGACCCTCTCTCAATAAACATATAAATAAATAAATAAATAAATAAATAAATAAATAAATAAATAAATAAATAAATAAATGAATAAATAAGGAAAAAGAAAATAAAGAAACAGTACAGTATTCAGAATACCAAAAAACACCTCCCAATACTATAATGTTTTTATAATAATTACTATTGCTGTGAGCTTCAATTTTGCTACTTGTATCACACATGCAGAAATAAATATCTGTGTACATTCCAATGGCTACATGAGCAAATTCTCTTACTATTACAGGATTTGAAATTTTGGACCAGAAATTGTAGACTGCCTACAGAGAAGAGAACTAGGTAATTAAAGGAAATGGAAAAAGGAACAAATTTTGGAGTAGGTGATAAAATGAGAAAGAAGCTCACAAGAAAAGGAATCTGACTATGTACCTGGAGACAGAAGCCAACTTAATTCCTTTGGAAAGCCTGGTAGAACTGTGACATTATTTTTTGAATAGTTGGAGAGTGTAGTTTTCAAAGAAACCTATGAATATATTACCTGAAGTCCAATAGTCCAACATCATTTTCCAAAGGAAAATAGAAATGTCTAAAACTCTTTTTTCCCATGAATCTGTATTTTTTGAAAACCTTTCTAATATTATATTTGAAACTTTGAACTCGCTTAAAAATAATGTATCAAATCTGCTATAGTTTTCTCCACAGATAAACTCTCAAATAAAACATTTCTCACCTTATAACTGTCCAAATATTGGCTGCTAAATTGAATTTTCCAGGTCTCTCATATGCTGTGGCATTGCCATTTTTGAATTTTGAAGAAAATATAAACCTTTCAGATCCAAATTATATTTAGCAATAGTAAAAGATTGCTATTTTATCTAAGAAAAATATTTTATCTTTGCAATTTTTCTCCTTTTTAAAAATAAAATTTCAGTGTATTGATACATTAAAAAGTCATAAAGGCAACTTAAATAAAAGCCTATTGTTTTGCTTTAAAAATAAACAGAAAAAAACAAAAGAAAATAAACAGAAAACACAAAATAGAGGAAATATGTAGCATGTGAACCTAATCTCTCAAAAAATTCAAATTGTATTTGAGAACTTATAAAAGTTTTGGCATTAGCATGCTAACCTCACAAGAATTATGAAAAGGGGATAAACAGTTCTTTAAATACTTAAAATATTTAGGCATTTGAAAGTATTAAATTATATACACACATATAAAGAAACATTTTGGTTTTCTCATTATTACATGTTTATAGCTCACAAAGCTTCAATTCCTTATACAGAATTGGTACATAGAACATATCTCAACTTCTTTTTTTGATTCCCCCATCTCTTTTTTCTGGATCCTTCCTTCCCATTAGCTACCTTTTATTTTCCTCTGTATTTATGATTCTGATTTCTCTCTTATTTATGTGGTAAATAAGAATGTGTGTCTTATTTATTTCAGTTAACAGCATGGTCTCAAGATGCATCCATTTTCCTTCTAATGACTCATGCTTATCTTTTTGGAAGAATAGTGTTCCACTGTGTGTATATACCATGTTTTCTTTACCCATTCATCTGTAGATGGACATATATGCTGCTTCTAATGTTTAGTTATTATGAACTATACTGCTGTAAAATGGAGAGGTATATTCACCATACTATATGTCATTAACTCTTTATGATGATACCTAGAAGGAAAACAGCTCGGTTGAAGTGAATTTCTAGTTTTAGTCTTTTGAGAAATCTCTATAGTAATTTCTATTGTTTTTGTGCTAGTTTGCATCTCACCAACCACAAAAGTGTTCTCCCCACTTTCCCTTATGTCCTCGCCAGCATTTATTATTGTTTGATTTCCTGATGGTTGACAGTCAAAGGCTCAATTAAAATATGGTCACTGAAATGAACAGATGCTTCACCAAAGTACAAATGGTCAATATACACATGAAGAAATTCTCAAAATCACTGGCCATTAGAGAAAGCCAAACTTAGACACTAAAATTCTGTCTTACACAGAAAGGGCAATACTTCCATTGCTCAAAGATACTGACTAATCATTATGAAGACACATTCTTGTTTCGAATGTTATTCACTCAAAACAATTTGTAAAACATGTCAGGTTATCTGAGATAACTAGATTTCCAAGAAAACTGCCTTCATTTCTCATGTTTCAGAAATTATCTTGAGTGCAGTATTGCTTTCTCTGGTGACCACTTGTTGAGTTATGGATTCATATTGAATACTGTGATAAGATTAGTGCTGTTAACAAATATTTCATTTCTATAGTTATAAGTACACTCTCCTTTCCCTTTTCTTCTGAGGGAAACTGATATCATGTGATATGTTTGAAGCAATGAAAAGTAAGAGGCAGCTTCATTTCTAGGCAAGATCTGTAATATTCAGTATGTGATTTCCAGATGCTTTTCACCTGCCCCGGTGATTATTAAAGGGTATGTGAAAAGTGAGCCATCCTTAGACTGTTTGTAATAACTATAGCAACCTGCAAACCTGTGCCAGACATATAGAATGAGAAAACATATATAATGGTGTGAATTTAATAGCTTATGGAGGCTGTTTGTTATGATGATACAACTCTCCTATCCTAACTAATACAAGTGCTCTTGATCTGGTATGTAGAAGTCAGCTGGCCCTCCTTATTATTGTCCAGTAAATATCTCATTCTTCAATATACTATAATTATTCTTAGTATTTGCTTCCTCTATTTTCTTTAGGCATTAAATACTAAAAGTAGGAAGTAGAATGTTATTTCAAATAAATACATTTTCAAAGTAGTGACTCAATAAATTTTTATGTTATTTACTCTTACATTCTGAAGTACTATAGAACTTGAGTGTTTTTCTTGACATTCAGTGGCAAATTCATGTATACTGTCTGTAGGAAATAGTTAACAAAAGAATGTGCATTCTTTAATTGTTAGTTCATTATGATATTTATAGCCTGAAAATCATGTCCCTCCTCTTCCCACATATATATTCAATGAATTACAATTTTACATTTTATATTGTCACAGTAGGGACCCATAAAATATGCATAACTAGGAATAACAGAAATATTGTTTCAAAGGATTTCATTGCTTTAATTGGATCTAGCTTAAAACACTACATAAACATGAGTTCATAATACATTTCACTATCAGTAAATGTGATGTAACCTCCCCATGTTTTTGAAAAGGAACAATTAATATTTCATTAAAGCAGTTAATGTGTGCAGCCATCTGATGCACAGCTTCCTTTTCCATTTGTCAAAGTCCCCACCATACTCTTTAAAATAGTATTTTCCACTAATATTTAACCCAAGCACTGTGCTCCTTCCTCTTTGCAATGGTAGGACTTAAACCCTAACACCAAAACCCAATACTTTGCCAACCTAAAGTGGTCCTTACTTCACTATTGTTCAGTGATAACACTGAACAAAGTTATAAATGAAAAAGGAAGAAATTATAACGCCATAGAAACTAATTTCTTCTTTGTGAATTTCATCACCCAGTACAGACAAAAAGATGGGCTAAAAATCCAGGATCATACATAGGATTGCTGGCTATAATACTGACGAGTATTATATTGGTGAGCGGAGGATAGGTAAATGAATCAGCCCGGAAAGGTCTCTAAAAAAAAACCTTTATAATTCTGGATTAGAGTTACCTATAAAAAAATAAAATCAAGAATAATCCCACAAGATAGTAAAACCAGTGTCTAATGTCAGTTATAGGCAGTTCTTCTCATGCCTGAGAAGATATGGGAATTCATAAGGACTGTGATAAAGCACAACAGGCGTATTAACCATTGTCAGTGCCCCCATACTATGACCATATGCTGACCTGAAGACTGCTTTCAGCAGATTTCCCTGCATACTCAGTGAGTACACTCATTCTTTTCTCCTCTCCAGTCTCACCCTGGCATTGCTCCCAGCAAACAGCATTAGTCTTTTCTGCAGTTATTTGGTGAGATTTCTCTTGGTGACCAGGAAGCCAGCAGCCAGAGGACCAACTTCCGTCCCTTACTTTCCTGGACCATGCAATGGAGAATGCTTGTGTTTCTTTCTTTCTTTTTTCTTTCTTTTTTTTTTTTTTTCAGATATGGTCTAGCTTTGTAGTTCAGGCTGGCCTTGAGCTCACTAGGTAGCTCAGACAAATCTCAAACTCAGCAATCCTCCTACCTCTTTCTCCCAAGTGCTGGGATTATAGGTGTGAGTGACCACGCTCGATATAATTGTATGTGGTTACCTGGGATCGAAACTGGGACCTTGCGGCCTTGCAACCTTGCACTTGCTAGGCAGGTGCCAGAACCACTGAGCTATATCTCCGGCCCCTGTTTCTATTTCTTAATGGCATATATTGCTATTTGTCAGGCTGACCATTCATTCTTCTTACATATGTCTCCTGTGACTGCTTTGTCAGCTGTCGAACTAGATTTACTAGTCCTAGAGTGAATGTGATTTCTTTGGGTTACAGCTACTAGGACTCGGTAAACTTTAGCAAATATATTTACCCTCATCTATCTTACTAAAAGGAGACTGCATTCGTCCCCTTTTTCTGGGCCACACTTAGGAATCAGTTACAACTTGCATGGGAAGGTAAGTGTGTTTGGGATCCAGACAAAAGTACACCTGAGCCCTTTCTTACCATCGATGTACCTGTCTGAATTAGGAGCACTTTTAAATTCTGAGGATTTAATTTTCCTCCTTTTACTTTTGCTATATGCACCCACAGACCCTTTGGAGAAACAGCACATTTATGTATCATATACACAGTCAACCTCAGAATCTTCCTCTAGAGCTAAAGTGCAATACTTATTTTAGATTTTCCTGGATACTGGTGAGAGACAGCTTCAGGGATTCACCGTATCATCTAAGCTCTCAATATCATGAACCAGGCGATGCTAACTTTGCACAGATTACTTCTGGGAAAAGTGAGCAAAACAACAGAAACTAACGAACTCATTTGTTGTTAGCCTTTAAAGAGCTGACACAGTGTGGTCCGTACAGAAGCTGGTAACAGTAAACATTCCACATCGTTCTTTGCACCAAAGCCCTGGTAAGTGTAGGTTTCTTTCTTTCCAAACTCTGGTGTGCATTCTTTCACGGCTTTACAGAACCAGGCTAAATCCAGGAAAGTAAAGAGAAGGGAAGTTGTTGCTCGCTCTTCTTCCTGTTCCTCCCCTCTTACTCCTTTGTGGTCCTCCACACCAGCCCCCCTTCGCTGTCCCCTTTCCTCTGAAGGATTTGTTTTGTCTAGCACCGCGCCATAAAGGATGTGTAGCAAAGGAAGACTTAAAAGTGCCTTTTGGTGACAGAACATGCATGCCAGGGGGAGACAAGCTGCCACAGAGATCTCAGCCAGCTGCCATGGGAAACACATACCTGCATAATCAGCTAGATGAAAGTCAAGCGCTTCCTTCCGTGATGCGGTGGGGGCTGGGGCTGCGGGGAAGCCTGCGTTCATTCACAGCTGGAGAAAAGAAGCTCAGGGGGAGGCCGAGGCGTTATTAACCCTAATTGTGATTGAGAGCCATGAAGCTTTCAGTGGCATCCAGGGGGCACAGAAATGACCAGACCTGTAGTCTGCAAAGTTTAGCTGGAAGAGAGTCTATGCGAGCTCATTTTTCTCTAAAAGGATGTAGTTTAAATTTTAAAAGAAAAAGGAAACGAGAAAAGATACTAAAAATGAGGCCGTATCATATTGTGACATCACACTACACTAAATAAAAATCTTGGAGCAAGTGAGTAGAGCGCAGAGTTTGCTCAGCAGATTTTCTTGCTGGGTAACTCGAAAACCAGAATGTGCTGCCAACTGAGCTCCCCGGAAGGCAGCTGACTTCTCCGAGCTTTTCTAGTAATCTCTACATATCACACAGATGTGTGCCGCTAAAACCATCCTATCTTTCAGGAGAACACATAGAAGTAAAGCCTGTGAGACTGTTTAAAAGAAAAAAGGACAAGAGATCAAAGGTGCGAGTTAAAATGAAAACTGTGACAAAGCAAGATAAAAAGAAAACATAAATATGTGTGTATCCTGAAGAACAAAAAGAAATGACAGTTTTCATCTTTCACTCAATGAGAACATAAACGCATTTGTTCCTAAGACTAAAATGTAAATACAATTTTGATAACTATTTTCTTCCCAGGAATAAATATATTTGTTTTACTCTGTCTTTTTCTTCTGAAAATGAACTTTGATGTTAGTCTAGGAGGGTGTTCAAGGGATTTGGGGGTCGATGGAGGAAAACAGATGAAGTAATATTCAACAAGCCCTGTCGGGAGGCTCTTAAACAGGACTGCAAGAAAAGAGAGATCCTGAAGAGCCGGGGTGTCCAGGGGCTTAGGAGGGGAGGACTCCACCCAGAGGGAGAAAGGCCCGAGCCTGAGAGGCCAGTCCTAGAGTGCTTGCATATTTAGGTGCTGTTTCCTAGTCCACTCAGCGGGAAGTCACGTCAGACAGCTCCAAAGAGCAGCTCCAGTGTCTCATTAGACCACACAACACTTGCCTTCAAATATCAGGTGAGAAGAAGAAGAAAAGATGATGATGTAATCTTACTGAATTCTGGCTCATGCTTAGGAGCATAGTGTATAATAGTTCTGGAAAACCAGATTACTCTGGGTGGTTGGTTTTTCATTTTTCTGCCACAGTGGAGGAGCTGCTAAGAATTGCTTCCCAAGGTTACAGTCCAATGTTCTAATTCAACACAGTAAAGTCATTGATTGTATTGTTATACATGCTTACATGTGCACATATAACAATAATGAGTATCCATGACACTATAGATAATATGTCCCTATATGTCCATAAATAATATGCTATGCTCTTCCCAGTACCATAATCCTAACTTAATTACATGTTTTGTATAATTATGTGAATTTATGCAGGGAGATGCTGAATAATACTTTTAGATTTCTATTTACTACATGTTTGTAACAGAGCACTGAATAAAACTTTACTTCCCTCTGCACTTGTGTCACTATATACTTAAGTGAGAAATATTTCTGGAAGCACCGTCCATGCATTTGACACACAGTAGGTATTTCTGGAGGAACCAATGACACTTGGTTCAGAGTTAAGCATGATGGAGACACAGAGCTATGCATGACAAGAATCATGATGTGGCATAGACATGACAGCGTGTAATTCTTCATTCAGTAAACATCTTCTGAGTGTATACATGCAACACTGTGCATCAGGTACTATTTTAGTTACTGGGTTGCCAGAGTAGCATGACGTGCAAACAAAATGAAAGCAAAAAAGCGCAGTTCAGTAACTGTTCCGCTACAACCACGGCAGCCGAAGGACAGTAGAGCCGTATAAGGCAGCACGTGTAGAGATGAATAGCTATTTAATGATTTCAAAACAGGTGCCCAAAGTGATCTAAAGTTCTCCTGTAGGTCTCAGGTTAGTTAATGATCAAACTAAGATTAAGATTTGTGTCTTTCCATTCTTAGTCCATGCTCATTAGATAAACACTCCAAGTATAATAGAAGGAAAGAAAAATACAAAGGAAACCAGGAGGCACAGCAAGCTCAAAGCATGAATGGGAAGAATCTAGTTTGGATGATGCATAGGGTCCCTGTGGGAGCTCAGTGGGGGAAAAGAGGGAAATATGGGTTGAAAGGGGATTGAGGGGCTAGGGAATGCTGAGCTAAGCAGTTTGTTTTCTATTTCCTTGGTAACAGGGATCTGTGGCTTGAATATGTATTCACCACTCATTGCAAAATGAGAACAACTGAAAATCTCCATATTCTCCTCATTTATTATTTAATTCCTTCAATCTTTATGGAACACCTGCTAAGTGACAGGCAGTTAGATAAGCGCTGTCCACAAGAAGTACACAGCCTAAGGGGAAAGACACACAATGATCTATGATGTCTATTGAACATGATAAGTGCTGTGATCTCAGGCCTGCTCCTGCCTTCTTCCTCTCTGCTCCTCCTTCTGATGGAAGTATATACACACCACAGATCAGAGCACGGAGGAGGAGGACCGAATCCAATCTAATGTATGAGACCTCAGAACCCACCCATTTAAGTTAATGCAAGGAAACACTTGAACAGGGAGTAGAGATTTTCTAAGAAAACATAATGATTGCAAATAAAAAGCAAGTTGGTATTTTTTTACTAGATTCTAAGATTCTGATGTCCTGAATTAAGAATTGAATGAGGCATAGGAAAATGGTAGCGAGCTTTTGTATATCTTAAAGTTAGGGAAGGAAATACACTCTGCAGAGTGAGAGTGGACCATTGAGAGGGACTCACAGTGTGAATGGCAGAGATCTTTGGTATCTTTCATTCTTTAGCCTGACTGCAGTTCTGGGCTACCCTATTAAAAGTCTATTTGGTTTCTGCCAAAGACCTGATGATAGTACCTTCTGATTGGCCGCAGGTGCAGGACTGAGGAAGAGCATTGGGTGCCTGTGTCCTGACAGGTCACGCCCAATGACTCAGCTAGTTTGCCACAACATTAGGCATTCATTCCCTAAGCAATGTCTTAAGTATGTAGTACATGGCTGGTGAAATTTTATTTTAAAATCTTTGTGATTCTGATTGCTAGTAATGGTGGCCCTGAAACAGTTAATAACTTTTTTTCTGCCTGAAGTAATGTCTTTCCACTCTCAAGTCAAACCCAATAAATTCATATTTATCTCTCAGTATCCCACTAATATTCTCTCTCCTTTAAGCAGGCTCAGATAAATTAATCGTTGTTCCTACCTGGGTCATTGACGTTCCCCGGGCATCCTCCAACCTCAAAGCCTCCATCATAGGCTTGGTCTGTTGTGTCTATACCTGACTCTGCCCACCTTAAACTTTCCACATGAGGTTCAGGTCCATCTGGTTTAAATCTGTGTTCCTGCTCTACCATACCATTCCTCAGAGTTCTTGAAATAAATCAAGAAAAAAGTACTGAAATGTCCCAAGAACATCCCCCCCCCAAATTGTTTCAGTGTGTTTTTGTTTCTTTTTTATGTTTACTCATACATTAACCCTTTGACAAACCATAAGCAATGGGCTGTATTTTACTATGTCTCAATTATCAACAATGTCCATTTATGGACTCAGTTCCTGGGACAGCACAGCTATGGACAATGAGTGCTTCCTTAGGGAAGACTGATGCAATAAACCAGATGTCTTGTTTTGCCAATTTTTTTTTAGGAGAGGCTGGATTTTATTCTCTAATAAGCCACCCAACTGTAAGAGAGCTACCATATTCAGAAAGTAAGTGTTAAAAAAATCCCATGACCTGAATTAAAATAACCACCTCATTAATTTCCTTTTCCCTAATAATGTTGACTTTATATCTTCCCATTTTCCTTTCGCCACTTTACTGGTATTCCTACAATTCTTACTTTTTGTTAGATTATTTTTCTGTGTTTCTCAGCTAATCAAAAATTCAGTAAATAAAATTTCTGATATTCTTCTCAAGACATTTTAGGCATAAATGCAATTTATGGTGGATTTCAAAAAGTATGATTACCAAGAGCTGTAGCAGGTCTGTAATTGCAGATACAGCAATTTGAGCTGCACTCTTGATGCGGCAGACCTATTTACCACGGTACTTTGCTAATTCCATGCTGATGAACCAATTTGAACAAATTTCGGTATTTATTCCTTATCTAAATTAGTGTGGAAACCGGATGCACAGTAAAGGAGAATCTGAAACTACTATGCAGTAGACACGGTAATTGGATACTTCAAAATAAGCATTGTTGTCTCCATTCTAGACACAAAAAATGAAGCTCATAGACATTAACAGTTTGCTCAACATTACAGATGGGTCAGTCAAATGTGAACTTGACTTCAACTTATCCTCATTCTATGTTGTCTACGCTGTGCCATTTCTGTTGTTTTTGTGGTGGCAGACCCTGCTGGGCAGGACAGTTGAAGCATTCCACTTCATCTGAACCAAAACAAAAAATATTCACCATAAATTAACACCATTTAAGTGAATTAACCACCACGATTTTGTTTTTGCTTTTTAAAAAACCTTAGACATTCCTAAGAAACTGTAAAAGACAACTTACTTAGCTAGTCTCAAGACATTGAATTTTGCCTCAATTTCATATTAATATTGTAGATTTCTACAAAGTGGATTGTATCTCTGAATTTTGACTTCAGTATTTTTTGAAATGCTGGCAGTAATATCTCTCAAGACCACCTTTTGGGGTTATAGTCATCTACTGAAAATAATACTTTACAAACTATAAATCAAAACCTCACACTACCTAACATTTATAAAAATCTTCACTGTGCATAATACCTATTCATCATTTTTTGGGGAAAATGGAATTTTGTTTCTTTCAGTTATGGAGATGCTTGTTAATAGACAAAATATAATTAAATTTATCTTTAGATATGTATCTATGTCAGGTTATGCACTTATTGACTATGTAATCTCAGTGCACCTAAAATTATTGTCTTTTTTTCTGGTTACCTCTATAGACATACTAGCTTGTATTGAAACACAAACAGAATGTGATCAGGAAAGTGTACTTTAATTCACTGATTTGACTTTATTTTGAGTTTACCTTGACTTTAAATCTCAGTCAGTCACTAAGGGCCACACTTTACACTGAACTGAAAACACTTTCATTTTCTTTTTTCCTACTCAAGTCACTTCTGGCTCAAAATACAACATATTAACCTTGTTATTTAAGAAGGAACATTTTTTGAAATAAAATTATTAAATTATACCAAAGGCTGGATCATTTTTTCTTCTTGATGGTTCACATTTTAAGATAGATAAGCAATGTAAAAGTTATAATATCAATTCACGAGTATTAAAATAGTTGTGCAAGTATGCATTATTCTTTATAATATATATTGATTTTCATCCAAATTGAATCTAGATTAATTTATTTGAATTTCTACTGAGCTAATTTTCCCATGTCCTGTATTTTTATCAGTTAATCTCTGCCTCTCATCAGCAAGCACTTCTTGCTTTGTTCAGTAAGATAATTTCATATCTTTATTTCACCTCTATTTTAGCTTTCTACCCCTGCTGCATTATTCACTAGGTTATTTATCATGTAACTTTATATATTTATAAATTATTGAGAAATTTTTGAATTGGACTTAAGTAAAAATTCTGTAAATTCTGTGACTTTTTCCAGGAAGTAACAATGAATAGAAAAGTAAACTGACTACTTAAAATTTTCTCGTTGTTGAGAAAATAGTCATTTTGTGCATTAATTAGGGATATAAATGATAGATCTAAGATTCAGTAACAATCTACAGAACTCATCAAGTGTGCTAACCTGCTCAGATGGATGCGTGAATGGCAGTGTAGACAGTTCATGCTTAGTGTTTGTCAGACAGTTGACATGAATAACAAACGTGGTAAAATGATTAAAATAGTCATCTGATCAGATAATTCCAAGCAGTCATTAATCTTACTGAGATATGTTTGTTTTATGCTTCATTTCATGTTTTAAAAAGAGCCCCAAGAAACATTACCACAGCTTTTGAAAGCCTTTAGTTATCCATATTTTAATGAAGAGGAAGGGATGTCAAAATGGTCTTTTCTAACATTAAAATACTAATACCTTGTCATTATATATATATATATATATATATATATATATATATATATATATATATATATGGTTAAATTATATCTCACTCCAGGTGAGGAATGAGAAGTGATGTGTTTCATTTACAGTTAGGTAGATTTTATTTCATTATTTAATAAATTACACTATATTAATTTTAAACCATATTAACTGATACTCAAACCACACAGTTTCTTCATCTGGGGTCTGAGTAACTTCCTTCACTTTCCCCGAGGACTTTTACAAACAATATGGCACTACTAGCTCACTTCAGAAACAGTCTGTGCTTGTTTGCAATCAACTCCCCACGTCCTTGTGGCCTGTTCATACATCAAGTGCTGAAGTCCAAGAACATGGGGTCTCGGGCTCAGGCTCTGAGCAGCCAGGCCATCATCCTCTGACGGGGTTGTGCCATTTTGGGGTGTGGACATGAGTGGGTACAAATACCACTGCAAAGGAGTCCTGTCCTTCTCCTTCCATCTCCCTGTTCTCGAAGTTGTGATTCTTTGTCTTCTCCCCTGGCTTCCTCAGCTTCTGTCTTCATCACATCTGTGATAATGCATTTGAACATCTTACCTTCTACACCCTGTGTTTCCTGAAACACTCAAGGCAGCTACCCTCCCCTGAGAAAGAATTCGGAATATGGGATCTATTTGTTCACTTATTAGTGTGTTCTCAAGGTGTATGCATTTGCACATAAATGAATGAAACATCATTCTTTATGGCAGAGTAATACTCCATTTTATACAAAACATATCTTTATCCAGTATCCCACTGATGGGTATCTCCCAGATATGTAAATACCATATCTTTTCTCTGGTAAGAAAACCTGTAAATGTAAATGAGTTCCAGAATGTATGACAGATTTTGTAAAATAGGAAATATTCAAAGGGAATGAGGTGGGGGAACATAATGAAGGGAAAGAATAAATACGAAAAATAAATAGCATATATATATAAGGGGTGGGAGGTTTTGGGTGGGTAGGGATATGGGTAATAATGAGAATTAACTTCTGTCATATACTGGTACAAATTCCCCAATGTTGAGTGTGATTGTGAGCTGTATATAAAATGTACCAGTAAAGAATTCAATTAAAAAAA
>PVIC010039590.1:0-17059 GCA_004025085.1 Thryonomys swinderianus
TGGAGAATAAGATAAGGTTGTTCACTGTCTCACTGCAGTAGATAGCTAAAAGGACAAACTAAATTCCTAGTCAGCACACCACTAATATTCAGACTCTCAACCTAGCACCCCGCAGAACAAATAAGTCCAACGTCACTCTTTCAGTGAAGATTTTGAACAAATTGGAGACAACAGACATTTTTTTCTATTTCCACCAGAAAATTTCTGTCAAAAAATTAGTGCTTCTGACTTTAAAAACTAGAGCTATTCACACACACACACACTCACTCACTTTAAACTTTGTAATAATTTTAATTTCACCATGAATGTTTCTGTGAAGATGTATTAATACTTACAAAATAAGAATTTGGGGAACTCTGTCTTCCTGCAAAGCTGTCATATACTAAGGTAGTATATGAAATTACACAAGTATTAAAATTACTTGGAAAACTGTTATACAGACAACTTTTCCAGCCCTACCTCTGGCCTAACTATAAGTCGGATAAGAAAAATGACCACTTCCAAGAGATAAGTAGTGATGGCATTATAGAAAATGTTTAGATTAAATGAGTTGTAATTTATTGAGTGTTTCAAACAGTGTTTGGCAACTAAGTGCTATGGAAGTGTCAGGAGGGTAAGACTGAAGATAGAAGTCCACTTAACAGGCCAAAGGCCAGGTGGCAGATGAGCAGAACTTCATAGAAGGCAATGCATACAGAGATAAGGGAAGAGAATTGTGAGTAAAGAGGTAAATTTGAATTTGTGTCCAGTTTCACACAGTAAACACAATGAAAGAGAACTCGAGGTACATGTCAAAGCTTCTGACGTGGGTAACTGGGTGAATCAGGCAGTGCCTTTAGCCAGCCATTAATAAAAATCAATAAAACTTATTATATGAAGAAACTAAACAATATTTTTTATTTTTTTGAATAAAAAACCTAATGTTTCACATAATTAAATAGGTTAGTTACTTTTCTCTTGTTGCTGTGACAAGTACCTGACACCCAAAATTAAAGGGGAAAGGGATTATTTGGCTTACAGTTCACTGAGCTTTCAGTCCATAATTGGCTTTATGTAACTATTTTTTTCCAGAAACTCTGGAGATAGAAAATCTGAGTTATATTCTGTTGAATGAAGGAGGCCTCTGGATCCCACTGGCTCTTCAATTCTATAGACTTTGCAGAGCTCAGATTGTGTTAGTGCTTTTGAGTGTTGAAATATGTTCCCGTTCTGTTTGGTCTTCCCATTGTCAAGCCACAATGTGCTAAAATTGATCCAATATGGGTGAATCTTGTCTCCTGTAAGTTTTATCAACCAACACCCCCAGGCATCTCTCTTAGCTACTTACCAGGAAGACACAGAACAGACATAGAGCACAACCAGAAGAGTAACCAAAATGATCTTCTGTCATACAAACAAGACTAGAAATTTAATAAGTGTCCAGATACACTGTGGCTACTGAACATGCCATCAATCAATTGCATTTGTCGATTTTGACCCAACTTTAAATGAGAAAAAAGTTAACCAAAGAACTCTATGGTAAGAAAGATGGCCGCCCAACTCTGCACAATGTTTGACCACGTCAGAAGGCCTAGTCGTGCCTAGGGGCACTGCTTCTACTGTCTGGGGGCATGTAGGTACCTGTTTCCTGTTGCAGGATTCCTTAACCATATGCTAGATGTTTTCAACCTAAACTAGGTCTGAGGACACAGCAGACATATTTAGGAAAAGCTACTGTCCATGTTCAGCAGTAGGAAGTATCTACAGAAGCCATTTACTGGGGAAGGAGCTGTGCGAAAACAATGGTAACAAGGCAAAGATCAATGGATAGTCTTCTTGTCAGGAATAACCAGTTATAAAACTTGAGTGAAGGGGCCGGAGGGACCCTCAGTGGTTCCGGCGCCTGCCTCGCGAGCGCAAGGACCTGAGTTTGATCCCCGGTAACCACATAGAATGCTGGGCGTGGAGACTCACGCCCACCAACAATCAACATGGCATACCACAATGCCGGATGTGGTGGCTCACGCCTGTAATCCCAGCACTCAGGAGGCAGAGACAGGAGGATTGCTGAGTTCGCGGCGGCTTGCCTGGGCACCATAGTGAGCTCAGGGCCAGCCTGAACTACAAAGCGAGACCTTGTCTCCAAAAAACTTGAGTGAAGGCAAAACAACTCAGTGGCTATAAAATCTAGGTTCAAATCTTAATTCCTGATGTTTGCTAGCTGTATGAAATGGGGAAATTTACTGAACATCTATGACTCAGTTTGCTCATCTGTAAAATGGGGGGAAAGTGGTATCTAAGCCCAGGGCACACAATAGTCCAGCTCTTACTATTAGGCTGGCTCTGAAGCTAAGAATCTGAATAACCTGAAGCAAGCTGCTTAGCATCTGAGCTTCCTGACCCAGAAAGGATTAAATCAGAGCCCTTCTGTGCCTCTCAGATTGTTATGAATTTAAATAAAGCACCACATTAACCTAATCTGCTAGAATTAGCAGTGTGAACTTGCTTATCCTTATTAAGCATGTAGTAATTTCCCATAAAATCAACTCAATCACCCTGCACTTATGTTCAGTTATCCGAGTCCAGTCCTTAGTAAAACATGTACGACAGTCAGCTTCCTCATGAAGGCATCACTATGAATATATGACACAGAACATAAACCAAAAACATATTCAGTCTTCCGATTGTGTCCAGTTCTGAGCTCACCATTCATAATTTATAGTAACAGAATTAATGTGATGCACAAAAAAGAGAACTATGAGAAGTTTGGACTATGTAATTTTCTGTTCACTTCTGAAAATAATTTCAAAAACTGGCACTGTCCAGAATCACAAGGCTTTGCTCTCTTTTGCCAACAAAACAATACCAAATCCTAACTTCTTGTACACGCTCTTCCTGTCCTCACCCTTCGAAGAGCTTTTGACTTGCTAGCTCTTTTAATACCATCTTTATTACAGGTGGAGTTCTTGAATTTTATGAACCCACCTGCCATTTCAGATGCTATAAAAAGCTCAGTGGATGCCTTATTACACCTGTGAAGAGTGGAGAAATTAAAATATAAAAACATAAGGCACAGAGTTGTATTTTCCTCACGTCTAAGGTTGCACAAAGTTCATCTCTGCATTAAACTGCCTTTCAAATCAGGCAAAACTCTGTGCTCAACTCCAGCGAACAGAAGCCTCTCCTTCAGCTCTACTGAGGTTCAGATCCAAGTGCAATAGAAACATTTCTGTCAGACAAAGATTATCTCTTCCGCGCTTCAATTCATCCACTTCCCACCTAGCGTCTGCGCATCCAGACAGCTCTCTGCAGTCTCTCAAATTTCTGATAAGCAGTAGAAAACTATCTTCCATCCCTGTCTTAGCCATTAACTGAGAAAACATTTATTGAATGACTACTTTATGTGCAACACAATGGTCAGCAAGGCAGATATGCTCTCTGGCATCGCAATGTGAGGTTACACTTGAGTACTATGAGAAACAATTTTAAAAAGCAATTATGATAATGTTATTTTATACAAAACACAAGATGCACTAACAACATCCAGTAGGGTACATAAGTTGGTCCAAGGAAATGAGTCTCTCTGGAGAAGGTGGCACTAAAACTGACATTAAGTACCAGAATGTCAAGAATAAGAGGCATCCAGGAAAGTTTCAGGCAAAAAACAAAATAACAAAAAGCAAACAAACAAAAAAACCAAGACATTTTAAAAGGTAAAAGAAAATAATAAGGTATTTTAAAAGCCAAAAGAAGCTCTCTATGGTTGAGGCTCATAGATTGGAGATGAGGACTTGTGTAAGACACAGAACAGGCAAAAGATGAAGCCAGAGACAAAGAGCTACCTCGTTACAAAGGCTCGTGTGGACATCACCATCAACACCTTTTCCATTTCGTTTCTCAATTTTCCCTAATAATATGCCAGTTTCCATTATCAGAAAACAACTAGATAACTAAATCCATGACATGCTATAGTAGTAGTAGACATAATATGTTAAGGGAATAGTAACAGGAACTTTCTAGAGAGAAGGCTTTGTGACACATGAAATGTGACACATCAAATGTCCAGGTTCTAATCCAGCCATGAGAGAAAATCATTTGGGTCAAGATGGGCACTTTAAGTTCCCTATATTTGCTGTGTAAGTCCTAAAGCTTTCTGTTTAGTCAAAATAATTATTGCTGACAATATAAAACATACACTACATTCCAATTACTACTTTACTCATTCTAAATCAGTGAAAGAAAATGAAAGAAACAGCAAACAGTGGAAAAAAGTAATTTCAAATGCTCTAACAGTTCAATATAAAGCCTAAAACAATGAAGTAAATAAAGTCAAACTTTAAAATGGTCAGCTAAAAATATAACTAAAACAAGAGTTTTAATAGTTCATGAACTACAACTTAGAAAACATAATTAAACAAAATTCCACTGAGAAGAAAATTGATAACCTAGCCAGAAATAAACAAGAAAACAATAGAAGTAAAAAAGAAAAGCTATACAGTTTTTCTTAAGAGGGATAAATCAGAACCAAATAAACACTGGGAGGCCTGATTTGGGTTGTTAACTCACCAGGGATGCCTAGCAAAGTGGTAAAGCATACCTGTGAGTTGCTCTGTGACTATTTGCAGGAAGCCTGGGGTGCAGGTTAGCTAACTGGGTGAGGAAGACACACCCTGCATGTGGGTGGCACTGTCCAGTAAGCTGGGGCCCAGAGGGAATGAAAAGGCTGAAGAAGGGCAAAGCTCACCCATGCACATTTGATCTTTCTTCAGTGGGTGTGTTTCAGTTTGCTTTTTGTAACTGGTGTAAGCCAGGGGCCTGAGACTTCAGATTCTTGAGCCTTTCAGTGTGAGCTTGCTGATCCGGAGTAGAAAGTACCTCTATGCAGTGCTTTCAGGCCAGACTGGGGTAGATCATGGATCACATGTTCTGAGGCTTCCAGCTTCCTAGACTAAGTAGCTACCAATTTTTCTCACCTCCAGCCTGCAGATGGCCATTGTAGGGCCATCAAGCCTTTTGATCATGTAAACCAACCCAATAAGTCCCCTCTTATAATGATGCAAAGTCTCTTGGTTGTGTTCCTTGGAGAGACTCTGACTAAGACAAACATGACCCTCCTAGAACAAGTATTTGATTTTCTCCAAAATCTCTCTAAAATGTGATGTAATTCAAGGGGGACCAAAACAAATAGCTAGAAGACAAAGTTAAATATATAATTCTCTTAGAGAGAATGCACTTCTAGTCTTATACTAGCAAAGTAATGATTTAATCAACAAATTTAATTCTACATCAATACCACCAAGCAAAATTAAAACAATAAATGGAGAAAATACCCATGAGACAGAAGACAGGACTGTCTTTCTATGAGAAGGACTTTGGGGCACTCATAAAAGGAAAACAAATACACCAAGCTGATGAGAAGACAAAACACTGTCCTGAGTATTATAGCACTGTCTTGCCTGGAGAAGCCACTTCACCCACACCCTCTGGAAGAAAGAGGACCTACGTGTCTCAACCCCTATCCCAGTCTCGGGAGCCTGGATCAGGAATGACAGCCTAATGAACTAACCCCACAGACTGCTCAGCCCTAGAAATCCATGCACAGCCTCCCTGGCACGCAGACTCTTATGAGCACCTGTGCCAAGACATCATGTGAAGTAGGAACCGAACCACATGGCAAAGCACACCAGTGCCAGAGGGGAAAAAGAGTTGTGGTAGAGGAAAGATGCCATGAGAGCAATGAGAGATCAGTATCCAGAGAAAAGTAGGGGAGCAGAGACAGCGGCCAGCAGCAGAGCCAGAGAAAAGTAGGGGAGCACAGACAGCGGCCAGCAGCAGAGCCTCCGGGGCTACCTGTGAGAGGTCTGACTGCCCTGGCATTCTGTCCCTGGACATAAACCAGGTGCCTCTCCAAGCATGGTCAATACTAATTCAATTGTGCTTCAGTCCACTGCAACCGGAGCCTGAACCAAAACAGATGTGAATAAGCAACCAAAAAAGATACTCAGTGAGAATTAGACATGTGGGGGAAACGCTCACAGAAGTGTTAAGCCGAGGCATTCAGATCACCTTTTCAGTCCCCTTGGCAAAGATAAGAAGAGCCTGAAGTAATAGAGGGTAAGTAGGAAGAAATCCAGAAGGTCAAACTGGAGGCAGAAATGCAAAGGAAGGTTCTAGCTTTAAACACACTCTAAAAAAACTGCATATCCCAAGAACAACCAGCCACATTTCCAACTATTTATTTTAAAGAAATAATAACACATATCCTATATCCAGAAAATGTGAAAGGTATTTACTCCAGTACTATTAATAAAAACATAAAGAGTATTTATTATCAAATATCACACATCATCTTCATAATTTGTGTACACCCTATATCCCACGGACTAATTTACTTAATACCATTAAATCAGCTTATGTTCTTAATTCACCTCCTCTTCTGATGAGAGTTTACTGAGTGTCTACTACATGCCAGGAACTGTTCTAGGTGCAAGAGACTCAAGAGTGACTGAAACAAACAAGAATCCCTGCGCTCGTGTAGATAAACGATAAATACAGAGGACAGGAGTGCCCAAACGGGGGGAGGGGCAAACCGCAAAGGGAACGTGAGGCCTGGGGTCAAGGGCATCATGTCAGAGGAAACAGCCAAACAAATGTTCACCAAAGAGGAATCTTTAGGAAAGTGCCATCATCCCAGCCCTGAAGGGCTGAGAGAGAAGGACTGTGAGTTCAAGCCCTGTCTATGCGACTGAGCAAGACCCTGTCTCAGAATTAAAAAATGAAATAGAGATCAAAAGGATCAGGAATATAGCTCAGTGGTACATTACTCATGAGTTCAATTTCAGAACCTCCCCCCAAAACGGTCACCTGGGGACAAGCCACGGACCCGCCTGGAGAATGAACTTTAGAGGAAGAAAGAAAATCATGGGCACAGAGCCACGGCAGAGGGGAACCCAGCGTGCACAAGGCTGAGCAAAGACATCTGTGCAAGGAAAGCAACGTGAGCAAGAAATGTGGGAGGACATGAGGTCAGAGAGCCAGGTGTGGAGGCAGAGCAGGCCGTGTGAGGACTTGCAGGCCGTGGGACACACTCTTGCCTTTAATCTGGTGGGGGCTGGGAAGCCAACACATTGAGAAAACACTGAAATAGAGCGTGGCCAAAGAGATCCTATAATAAACCATGGTGACCTGGCTCACGGAGAATTATTTTTGAATGATTGGCAATATATCAAAAGGTAGAGCTGAACAGATCCCTGGGTATTGAATACTGAAGACTTGGTAAAATCATCAAATGAGGGAGAAGCTGAAGAATTACTGGGAGCTCCCGACACTTAAAGGCCTCCCATAATCATTGCAACAATGAAATAATGTTTGATGTGCTAGTTGTAGCTTCACAATACACACTATATAAATATGTAAGTATTAAAATTGAACCTATTCATATATTCTCACATTTATCTCATATACCATAAATGGTTTCTGAATCATACTTAGGGAGTCATTCATTTTAAATAAACTTGATACATTAATACCACTGAATACCAGAAGGCATGAACTAACTTACAGAGATTTTTATCTACCTGTATATATGTACACATACACACACACACACACACATGTTGGAAATGCAAATATTAGATGGCAGCAATATTAATTTTGTAATGGGCTAATCAATTTATTTTATTCTTTGTGCTTCTCTAACCATCTGTAATTACTACATGCTTTACTTCTATAAACTAAATTTGCTTGGTTTTGTAAGTATATAGTATATGCGCATCCTGCTCAATCTATTTTTGGGGTGACCAGATAATAAGGCCTCCATCTGTACATCCAGAGGTATTTAGGTAAAACTATTCAGTCTTTAAAGCTTTATTACCAACTGGAAAAAGATCATAAACGTACACAGTGAATACAATGAGAAACTAAACTCTAAAAACACTGTTCTACTCCAGTGCTTTCAAGTAACTCTGCTGCGCTGAAGAACAAGATGTGTTTTACACTAACCTTGATCAGATCAATTGGTTGTGTCTTAGAGACATCATGTGTGTACACTGGGCAGACAGCTACAGACTAAGGGAATACTCACTCTGGGAACGAAATGATACAGGACTGATCTAAATACCTGTCACGTACAGACAGTGCTCTCTAGCAAAGAACATAATTGTGAACCGTCTTAATTTACTTCATTTATCAAATGAATCACATAGTTTAACTAGATAATAATACAGTGAAATCATATGATGCCATCTGAGACAGCTTCCACCTAAAATTTATCTCAGAGCCCTGAGCAGGGCTTATAATTTCTAAAACAACAATCTGACAATAATATTAGAGCATCAGTTTTGATTTCATGGAAAGCTATGGCTTTGTGGTGTGGACAAGAAACATTAAATATGATAAATTACCTGAAGGTTATCACTGTCCCACCACTCTTGGAAAATAAAAAAGATGATTTTTCTCAAAAGAACGCAGTTTGACCATCTCCTCTTTGTATCCTCTGTTTGGAAGACATGGTTTTGTGATCAGTCCATCTAAATGTTATCAATCAATATATCCTGCTTTCTTAAAAAGTACACAAACACATTTGGGGAAACATTTTTAAGTACATGCAAGTCAAAGTTCAGTTTTCTAAGAATAAGAATGTCGCACACAAAAACGTAAGCCTTTTCAGTGACTGGCAACTAGTGTCAGTTCTCTGCACTTTCAGAAGATTCTGTAACTCAGCCTTGTTGGTCTTCAATTTCAATCTCTGAAAACACTACAAACGAAAAGCCTGAGGAAACGCACCAGTCACATGAACAGCACAGCAGACGATCCACAGCTAACTGCGCAAGCCCAAGGGCAAGGGCTCTGGAAAGGGAACTAATTTCACCTCTTTCTGTGCTCAACTCTCACCCAACAGCCAGGCTGCTGCTCCTGATCTAAACCAGCACTCCAAAGGCTTCCAGGAATCCTAACTTGATAGCATGCATGCCACCCCCAAGCATTCTGACATTCTTAAATTTAGTTAGTTCACCAGTTTCTAGCATTCTTAATTCATCAGATCTCGGGGAGAAAAGACATTTCTAATCCAAGTATACTCTTCCCTTTACAGAGACAAACTTAAATGAATGTTTCTTTATTTCTAAAGAAAGACATTTTCTTAGGCATGATAAACAGTAAGGCAAAAGTTTTCTTCTTAAAAGATCCATTGCCAAAAGGTAAATATCTGTGGCTTCTTCCATATCAAAACATCTCCTGTCAGCTTTCCTCACACCCAGCTAACTCCTCGTTCCTGGACATGTGTAGTCTTGGCTACGGCAAAGCAAAGGTGGGTGACAGGATCCGGCCAGCCACTGACGAGGCTGACAACGAGGAGGAACACTTCTACAAGTGTCAGCATGACCTGGGTTTACTCACCAGAGACAACAATGGTGTCTTCAAAGGCTCACAGCTCCAGGAGCTCTGGAACACAGCCCTGAGCACAGGCACTGCTTGCCATACGGCAACTCAACACTGACTCCAGTGTGAATGGGCTTATCCTCCAGTGGCCTTATTCATCATCCAAAGCGAGATGAGCTTGGCAGTAGCTCTCCCAGGACACACTGATGATATGGGCCAGCTCCACACTGTAGTTCCCCTGCCTCCCACACAGCCAACAGCACTGGACTGAAACATGGTAGTTACTTAGCAATACTTTCTGGTTATCTCACCCACGTGATTCACAGAGACAGACAATGCACTGCCATGACTGCATACAAACTTTCCTCTCCTCCCACATACTGTAATTCCACATAATCATTTATGACATGGAGGAATAAAATAATAGCTCGTGCTCCATAAAAGTAGTTATTCCACGGCTGAGTAAGGATCCTACTGGTAATCTCTTTGTGCTCTGAGTCGTCAGGAAAATTACTGTGCAGTATATCAAAGGAATGTGATCACCAAATGAATAAACCAGAGAGCTGAGTGACAATTTCAGTCCACCTGGTTCTAAGCAGCTAAGTCAAATACTCTCAGTCACTCTCAGAACAAAATGCAGAGAGCTAAACTAAAATATCTCCAAACACATGTGCTGAACATGTCAGGATGACCTGGGGAGCAGCATATATATTCTACTAACCTGAAACCAGTCCTCATTGGTCAGCTAGACAGAAACAAAAATTTCAATGAGATCCCCAATGAACTCTGCTTCCCTCGTTCTTTCCATTACCATTCAAGCACTCAGAGCAAAATGCCAGCTAACATGGCGTTAGGCAAGTGGAGCAGATTTGCAGTGTCACTGGGGGTAACTACACTCTGGTGACACTCTGGAGCAACAGGATGTATAAGGAAGAGAGTTTAAAGCCTGAGCTGCCACCATCCCCAACTGTGTGACTTTTCACAAGCATCTTCACTTCCTTGGCCTCAGTATATTCATCTGCACGGTGCTGTGTGTCTGTGTGGAAAAGCTAGATGAACACTCCTTCCACATCAAAAAATTCACGTCTAACATACCTAGTAATGTTACTAGGATAGTATGGGCTAACACTGTTAAAGTAGTAAAACAAGAACCTAAAGTCCCATGATTTCTGTTGGGTCAAAAAAAAAAAAATCGTATGTATAAATGAAACCAACTGAGGAAGCCATGGCCAGCAGGGACAGTTCCTATGTATGGTAGTTAGGAAGCACCTATACCAACAGTTTGACTGAGTAGACTGGCCTACGCATTAGAGCCCACAAGTGTGTACAGCATATGCATGCACAGTGTGCCATGAAAACTGAGGAACAGGTATTTCTAGTCAAAAGAAAAACAGTATATCGGGACTGATGAGGAAACCTAGACAATGGAGCTCACCTCTCCATTCAGGCTCCTGACAAAGTAGCTTCACACTATCCAGCCAATAAAACAGAGAGTTCTTTCTTACATTAGAAGGTATCTGTTAAATACACACACACACACACACACACACACACACACACTAGTGAGTTCAAGACTCACTAATGTAGAGGTGTTACCCTTGCCTGCCATGAGGAAAAATGCAGAACAGAAGTGCAGGGACTGTGTGAACTACATGAGCAGAAGGATGCTGGTGAATGGGTGGACTTCCCAGGGTTGGGCCCAACAAGGATCAACCGGCTATGCATGAGTGACTCGGCTATGATCAAGAAGACCAAAATTCTTTGAGCCTTTAGAGTGGTCCTCATCTGTAGTCAACAAGCCTCAGAAAAAGGGAACAGAAGAATCTCTGTACCAAAGCATGCCATCGGGGTGGGAAACTGATAGCGTACATGAAGGTAACAAAATAAATTCAAATGAGCGCCGGGCGTGGTGGCTCACGCCTGTAATCCCAGCACTCGGGAGGCAGAGACAGGAGGATTGCTGAGTTCCAGGCTTGCCTGGGCTACATAGTGAGCTCAGGGCCAGCCTGAACTACAAAAGTGAGACCCTGTCTCAAAAAAAATAAAAAATGAAAAATAAAAAATAAATTCAAATGAATGAAATAAAGCATCCTTGACCCCTTACTTTGATCAATGAAAATCGACTCTACCTCTAAACAGAATACTCAAGACCAAAAGACTTAGATGGAAGGGCACATGTAGAAGGCACACCCACTAGTCACAGGCACCAAAGGGCAGGGACCGCCCCTCTGCAGTTCCCAAGGCCAACAATCCAGCAAGTTTCCCAACCCCCTGTGTTAACCAGGATTTCAAGTGTCTAGAAAACGAGGAAATAAGTAGTGTCTGGAGCTTACTGCCAATGAGACCCGAGTCTGCTGACTAAGGCTCACGCTGGCTAGCAACCTGCCCACGCACAGAGCAGCTTGGGTCAAAACCATGTCTACTTTAACAGCATCACTAGGCAAATTCCCATAAACCCAAAGCAGGCTTAAGACCACAATCCTGACGTTTATAAGGTACAGAGATGACTCAGAGTAGAACTATGATAGAAAACATCATCTGAGGCTTAAATGGGAAATAGGTTTTGGTTCTCTGTAGAACAACCTGGATGTTTTATGATGAACAGCTCTGACTAAATCATACTGTCTGACCAACATACTCTAGACTGGTTAACATACTCTAGACTGGTTAAGATTCAGTCAAGGAGAGCCCTTCGGCAAAAGTTTTAGACCTAAACAGACACCAAGGAAAGAAAAGCAAGAGCAGTGGTGTGTGCCTGTCTTCCAAGAGACTTGAAAACTGTGGCAGGAGGACTGACTGAGCCCAGCAGTTCAAGGCAAGGTTAAGAAATCTAAACCTTGTCTCTAAAATAATAATAATTAGGCCTCAGGTAAGGAGGAAAATGAACAATTTGACTAATACAAGCCTCATGCAATGTGATTCTCCCAGATATTCCATCTTCCACAGAACACGTGGGATTAGGCATGAGCAGAGACCTAAAAATGTCCCCATATTCTAACTTGGACATGGAAATGGTTTCCACGTTGTTTATCCATAGTCAACAGACAACCAGTTTTAAAGCCTGTACTTCAGGCTGGCCCTGAGCTCACTATGTAGCCCAGGAAAGGCTCGAACTCAGCAATCCTCCTGCCTCTGTCTGCTGAGTGCTGGGATTACAGGCATGAGCCACCATGCCCAGCATTGTGGTATGTGGTACTGATTACTGGTGGATGTGAGTCACCATACCCGGTATTGTTGTATGTGGTTACTGGGGATCGAACCAGGGAACTTAAATTTGCTAAGCAGGTGCTGGAACCACTGAGCTAAATCTCCAGCTCAATTTTCTAAATTTTAACGTAATTGTGAAAAGACTTTCCTCACTGCACTTTTACTCATATTAACTACCCACAATTACCTAAGAACTGTACCTTCTCAGGAAAAAAGCCGCAAGAGTTCTCATAATTATGATTCAGATATGAAGATATCGCAGAAAGGAAGTAAAGGAGTTCCATTCCTCTCTTGTCCTGAGATTTCTAAAAGGGATGGATTTTTGTACAAGTTGATCTTCTTCCTGTACCAGTTCATTCATGTATATACACACACATGGGGACTTGGCCAAGGAGTGCATGGTTAAACTGCAGGGCAAAGCGCACTGGCTCTATGAGGAGTAGATGGTTATAACAACAATAATAAGTTTAGTTTAAACCCAAATTTATTGAATCCCATCCACTGCAAACATTCTAAATCTCAGAAAATCAAACTAGGACACTCTGGATTCATTTGCAATTTCAACCACAACCTCTACTGCACCTTAAATAGCATAAATAGGGTAGATTGCTTCTCTGGGGAAAAAAATAATAAGATCTATTACTAGAAAAGTTACAATCACAAAAACAACTTATAAGTGAAACTGCACCAATCCAATTCCTTTGCTCTGCAAGATTTTAATCAGGAAGAAAACAGTACAAATTTTAGAATAAGCTAGTCTGCACAGCACTTACTATGGGAATAAAGAAAATGATGTTGTTATAGGGTTAGGATCTGAAACAACTGTTTCACACAAAGCTGGTTACAATGACCAGTTCGTTCTGCAGTTATGGGAAAGGGTTGCTCAAACCTGAGAATGTTCAGCCGGGGATGATCAAAGCACTGGCTACCTTTTCTAAAATCTCATTAGTTCAACAGAATAAAGTTTCCATGTAAAGGTAATCATACTCTATCTTTTTTTTTTTTCCTGAGAAAGTATCTTGCTTTGTAGTTCAGGCTGGCACTGAGCTCACTATGTAGCCCAGGCAAGCCTCAAACTCAGCAGTCCTACTGCCTCTGCCTCCCAAGTGCTGGGATTACAGGCATGAGCCACCACACCCAGCACTGTGGTATGTGGTATTGATTGCTGGTGGGCATGAGTCTCCACGTCCAGCATTGTATGTGGCTACCGGGGATTGAACTCAGGACCCTGCACTTGCGAGGCAGGCGCTGGAACCACTGAGCTAACCCTCCGGCCCAAGGTAATCATATTCTAAAAGAAACAATAAAATATAAAATCTTGTAGATTAGAATATTTCTTGAGATGTAAATAGCATGTTTCATTATTATCACTCTGACTGAGTCTGTATTACTCCTGGAAACATCCAGCGTCTAGACAGACACTATGGGTGCGAAGCAGCCACAGCAATAGAGATGCCAGCCTCTCCTCAGCAGACAGGGTCCTCTGCACCATTAGCAGCTGCACCATCCCTCTGACACAGTCCTCTTTGTGGTTCCAGATTCCATGACCCAAGCAGGGTGGCAACATGCTCCTGAGTTGCCCCTTCAGGGATGAAGTTAGGGGCTAAGACAGACTCTTCGAAGCTGTGGGTGACCTGGTACCAGGACATCAGTGCCCTGTGGGTGGTGTCAGTCATGTAGCTGGGAGCCACCAGAACCCTTGGACTCTCTTCTGCCCAGCTGGCCACAGTGAAGTTACACAGGCCTTAAAAACACATCAATTAGAAACTGATAGAAGGAAGAAACTGAAATGACTCAAAAGTCCAACAACTGGACAGCAGAAGATACTGCGGAGGACACTGAAACTATTACTTTTTATTTAAATCCATAAATGAAATCCTGTTGACCAGGAGCACAGATACCTAATGTCCATTTCTGTTCATCTGCTTCACTAAGTCAGTGGCCCGAGCCTAGATGAAAGCGTTCTCCAGGACCGGTAGGTGGTATCCTTTGCTAACTCCAAAGCTGTTAGTTGGAAGAGCAGGATGGAAAGAAAGGGAGATTTTCAGATGTCTTCAAGAGCAGAGAGTATTCTCAACAAGCAACTGAATGCACATGCTGAGTCTCATCAGCGGCAACACAAATGTTTTGACTGGGACTGTTTTTAACAAGACAAAGGAAATAGTTTCCTGGAGAAATACTGAGGTCTCCTGCTACATCTCATTCCCCAGCTCAAGGGCACTCATTCCTTCGGAAAGGTGGAGGATACTAACATAGGCTTTGGCATGATGAACTGCCTTGATGTTTCTGTTGAAGGCAAAACAAGAAAACAGAAAGTGGAAAATTAGTAGAAACGTTTCCTCAATACCCAGGAGGGAGACACTGCCCTTGTGGAGGTAGAAATAGTTCAGAAGTTCCACTCCCATGACAGAAAACTTTCACAGGAAACCAAGCACGTTTCTGGAAGGCCATGACCCTCACAGAGAGTACAGCAGACTGCTGAGGCCCTGATTTTTAAAATGCCAAAATTAGTATGCTGACCAAAAGGGATAATCGATTTTAAAACATTTTGTGGTAAAGTGGAGTGGTGGTGTCCAAAAATCAAAAGACAGGTTCAGCCACAAGAGCAATTATGGAGCATCGGCAAACCCCAAGGGGTCCTAACTCCTCTCCATCTCTGCCTCTCCCCTCTAGTGGTCTTGTTTTGGAAAGAGGAACCCACAAGCTCCTGCCATGCTGGCTCTGGAAACAAACCTCAATGTTGTCTAACCTCCACTTCATTTAACAGGTGAGGCCTTCTCAGAAACAGGGGACATACCCAAAGTCACAGACCTGAAGAGAAATACAAGAAAACCCCCAGCTCCCCACTGCAAACCCCATGCTGACTTCTCCAATTCCAAAAGGAGGAAACTCTTCTATTAAACCTGATGCCCATACTATCCAATGCAATGACTAAGAATCAAGAGAATTGTCGGGCCTTTTAGCTCCTGTGTCCTGTTCTTCTCAGAGGCAGTGACTCTTGCTTCTGTTTTCCTGGGAGAAGCAAGAACACCCTGAACAGCATGGAGAAGACACAGCCAAGGGAAGAGGACATCACTGTGCCCACTGTACCCATCACTCGCTCTGAGAAAGGTGCAACTGGGGCTTTGTATCCATCAACCCACACCGAGGAGAGGCAACCCATGGATGGTGCTTTCAGGGAAGAGCAATGCAAAATGCCAATCAGCTTACGTAGCCAAGCGAGGACGCAGGAGAATATAAGATGCTCCTCCTTCTACATGCTCCTCAGGCAAACTATAAGCATAATTTTTGGTATAGTTTACCATTCACATTCCAGTCTTCTTTACTTTTCAATCTGTTCTCTATCTATGACTCTAACTCATTACAAAGAGCCAGCCTAAGGAGTCAGAGTAGCACGATTTCCTGGAATCAAGTAACGGATTTTTGGAGTTGGAATAAGCCACGTGAATTATTTAATCACTGCAGACAAACTAATCTTTTCAACACAAGAAAGTTTCAGAGAGAATTTAGAAATTGATATAAAGAAGTCTAGGGCCAGAACTAGTTCCAGCACTGCATTCCTCCCATGAGCCCTTGCACCACCACCGACAGACACAGGCAACTGCAGACATCTGTCTTGCAGAGTCTTCCACAGAAGAGTCTGGAGGCGCCCCCGGGACCATGCGGATCACACTGGTGGAATATGCCCAAAGACCAAGCAACACAGCAACTTAAAGTCCTTGTCCGTGGCTGACTGATGGCAAAACATGAGCCACAGCACAGTTAAAACTTGAAAGAGGAATTCACGCCAACTGAACAGCTAGGAAGACAGAGCAGACAGGAAAAGCAGAGGAGGAAAAGTGAGGGGATCATGAGCCACCAAGAGAACATGTGGAAGGGAAGTCCAAAGAGCTCCAGGATAGGAGACAGTTACTGGTCCTATAATACCCACAACTGGAGAGTAAACGTCCCTAAATCTCGCTGCTTCCTTTACAGGATACTTTCTTTGAAAGTTAAGACATCATATCCAATTCAGTCTCTAACTAATTTGATCTATACTTACTGACATAAATCAGATTTCAGATACGTTTTCATAAAAGTCAGGGCAACACACCATAAAATTTAGTCCTGCATTGGCCAGCAACAGGTTGAGCTGGACGCTTAACACATTCTGGGTGGGGTGCCCCGCCCCTGGCTCACATCCCAGCTTCTGCAGATGGGTCTCTTTATCCTCTGGCCAGACTTAGCCACAAGGCTGCGTGGGTCCAAAACCTCCCACAGAGACCTGGGTGCCAGAGGCACAAACTGCAGACTCGGGATGTGGCCAGTGCCCCCGGAAGGCACCGGGCCAGCCAGGCAGAGTGCTGAGCGGGGCTGATGCCTTCAACCTCAGAGACAGGTCTCAAATTCAAGTGAGAGAGATGCTTGTCCTCTCCTGTGTGGGGATGTTCCTGCAAACAGTTGGGGCTCCCTTGTTGTTCAATCTAAATTTCCCAGGAAAACATTTTTTTTTAAT
>PVIC010039591.1:0-17068 GCA_004025085.1 Thryonomys swinderianus
GATACTTAAAATCTACTCTCAGAAATTTCAAAATATTCTAAGTTGTTATTAACAGTAGTCATTAAGTTGTGCAACAAATCTCTTTCTTTGCTCATGCTCCTCTTATTTAACTAAGAATTTTTTTAAAAATCTAGCCTACCTCACCCTGGTTCCTCCAAATATTAGACAGATTCATTCACAGTGATGCTATTGGTGTATTTGTGATGTACAGGTTATCTTAAATGTATATGCTCAGGTAAGTATGATTGTTTTGCTATGAGATTCTTGGGGAAGGACCAAGGGAGATATATTGTACAAAGAACTAACTGTACCCACAAACTGGTTTTTGCTCTCCACTTTGGAAGGTGCTCTCTAAGCCAAAAGAATGCCCAACTTCTCTTTTTGTTTACTTGGCAGCTCTGGGCCACTCTGGATAATCTAACAGTATGATTTGTGGTGGGGACTTTGGGTTGAACTCAGGACCTTGCGTCTGCTAGGCAGGCACCAGAACCATTGAGCTAAATCTCTGGCCCTGGTTTGGTTAATTTTAATCTTATATGTTAAATATGGCAAATTGACCAACCACCTCATATACTCATGAACTATGCTAACCTGTTCTTGACAGTTATGTTAGCAACTGACTCATTATGTCAGCCATCTGACAGGCTGTCCTCACATAACAAGTGCACCAGGTGTGCTTTAACCTTAGTTTTCCTTCACAGAGGAAAAATGAAGGCAGAGGGAACATTAAGTAGCCCAAGGGGTAGCACTAAAGCAGACATCTACCGTCCGCCACACTCTGCCCTTCCTATGCTGCCTCCTTTCTGTGTTTCAGTCAGAAAAATTGAGTTAGTACCTGAAGGCTAATAAGTTATAAAACCTATGTGCATTAAAACTAGGAAACAAATATCTGTTGAGCAATTGACATGAGGAACACAGGCCCTGCCCTCAATGTTAGGGGGCGTAAGTCCTTTAGAGTTCATTTACTCAGTGCCAGGTTCTCTGCATAGAGGGTTGTTAGGATTCCTAACTTTGTTTTGCAAGTGAGTAAAGTTAACCCCACATCACAGATCTTTAAAGGCTGGGGACTTGCCTTGGGAATTCTGGCCCCCATCTCACCAGCACAAGGTCCTGAGTTCAAGCCCCAGCACAAAAACAAAACAAAACAAACCTTTGCTATTACTAAAGGTGTGTTATGAGCTGAAGTGTGTCCCTTCAAATTGACATGTTGTACCTCAGAATGGGACTGTATTTAAAGATAGAGTCTTTAAAGAGGTAATTGTGGTAAAATAGTTATATGAGAGTTAAAATAGTTATGTATAGAAGGAAGACAGAGGACAGAGACATACACAGAAGGGTGACCATGTGAAGGTATCTGCCATCTGAAAAGCAAGGACAGGCTTCAGAATGTAATCTGCCCTACCAATACCCTGATCTTGGACTTCTAACCTCCAGAGCTGTAAGCAAGTACGTTTCTGTTATTTGAGCCACCAGGTCTATGGTATTTGTTATGGCATCCCAAGCAATTTGAAACCCAGAGCTCACTTATTTGAAAGCTCTTTCTCTTTACCAGAGACAGGATCAACCAGACAAGTAGGAGACAGTTAGGGAAGACCCCAGAAAGAATTGTATGCATGGTGACTAAATGTGCTGGAGGGGAAGGGTGAGGAAGGTCTTCTGGATAAGGTGAGCCTGAGGCTAGAAGAATCATTCAGTTAAAATGGAGGTGGATAGAGTGGAAGGGGAAGGGTGTCTTGGGCCACTGGGAGGCTGATTTTGCTGGATCCTATTACTGCCATTCCTAACCCCAGCTGTCTGGTTGGACATGTGGCCAGCCAAGCACACATATGGACACAGCACTGAGGAATGTTGGCCCCAACCAAGTAGGAGATGGTCTGTAAATCAGGAGCCTCTTTTTATGGATAACTTCTTCCCTTCAAGCCCAGAGCATAACCAAGAACAAAGAGACTGGCAGTTTCTCACATTTAAAGGAAGAAAACAGTACAAGATCTGGAGGGACTGGCAGGAAAAGGACAGTTAACCCTAGAACTAGGCCTTGGAACAAGAAAGGCAACAATACATCAGTCACAGGGGTGCACACTGAGTATAGGGATGAGTGAGGGGAGGGGTCTCTAGTCTGGCACGCAATGGATCAAATATAATAAGTCCTATGAGGCCAATCAAATCCTGTCACCCCAACCCCACAGAATGCCAAATAGTAAAAGCAGATGTTTTGCAAACTGGTAACAACTCAGAAGCCTTTTCTTGTGATTGGCTGGGATAGGGTGGGGTGCTGCTGAGGATAGTGAGGAGAGAAGGCTTTTGGTAGAGATCCAAATATTAGTGTACCCGAAACCCTATCCGGACTCCCTCCAACAATAGGAAAAGAGGGATTCAATTTAGCTGGAGCAAAGAGAGAAGATATATTATAACGTGGAAGAAATTCAGACACGATAGGAGAACAAAGCAACATTTCAAATTGCTGAGATTTATTCAACCCTATTGTCTGATCCATTTCTTTTGAATACCAAGCTGACAGAGCTGGTTGCAACACTCTGTGTGTGTGTGTGGGGGGGGTCATTTGTGGAGGAGAAGGCCTCTGTTACGCCTTGGGAAATTTAGTCTCTCCATGCTTCCTCTTGAGCGTTTGGATTTCTACTCTTTGGCTAGAACAACCATCTGAAGCTTCCAGCACATTCTTTATGAAGGTACTCACCAGAGCTCTCCAAAGAGGCCATGACATTGTCTTCAGCCCAGAGGAAGCATCCAGGGCAACCCATGTCCATGCCATCTGTTGGATTTGCAAGGTGGGCTGACACATGGCTGCTGCTCAAGTCCTGGCCAAGAAAAGATCATATAAGGGTCTTGAGAAGGCTGGACTAGGAATCAGGTGGTTTGGGTTTAGGACTTTTTACAGATCGAAATTCTCTCTGCTTTGTTTTCCTGGCTTTTCAAATCTGTATAACATTATGAGAGTTCTGTGCAGTTTAGAGTTGCTCGTTACTTCTCTCATTCCACCCATGTTCCCTGTGGTGGGCACTGGGAATACAGCAAAGAAGGCAACCGAGTTCCCGTTTGTGTGAGCTCTTCTTTGGTAGTGAATATGGCAAGTGAATATGGCTGTGGTGAGGACAGAATAAACTGTAGCTCTGGCTGAGGAGAGGGATTGGACTATGCCGGTGCCTCATGCTGTTCTGCTGCCACCCGTGAGCAGATGGACAAAGAAATCTCATTTCCACTGGGAAGAAATAAATTTGGTGAATGTTCTTTATAAAAACAAGGAAGAACAGGCCTAAGTCTTAATTTTTGCCCTGAAACTTACTGTGATGAAGTTTTACTGAAATAACTGGAATGTGCAGAGTGTTTCAGCTATTCATATAATGCTATTATCTTCATCTGTGTGCCAGGCACAGCCTTTCATCTTTCTTACATTGAGGCCTAGGCTGTAGTCTCTGCCTTGTCCTTCCTTTCCCTTTCGCATCCTTACATTACATATTTGAAATAAAACATGGTTGCAGTTGAATTTAGGAGATGAATTAAGAAACATTTAGATCTAAATGACAAGAGAAATCTTACACCCTGTAATTTGAGAAATACAATTAAGTCAGTGCTTAGAAAAAGGCAAAGGTTTACACACATTTATTATAAACAGAAAAAAATACGAGTATGTCAAGTATTTTGCCTTAAGGACAAATCCCTGCACAAAAGAAAAGCAAATGTTTTTCTTAAAATTAAATCAGTAATATTTAGCAATTAGCATTGCCCATGTACCAGCACTTCTCTATGACCTTTTCACATGTCAATTCATTGGCTACTCTGAAAGCTATGCAAGAAAGATGCTATTGTCATTAACCTCACTTTGCATAAGAAAAAAGGGAAAGATAAAGTCACACATTTAGTGATGACCTGATCACAATCTGAACCCTAAGGATCTTCCTCAGTAGGCCTTTAACAGTGACGAACTCTCAGAAAAAAAAAAATCAATAACAACAAAACAAAATGGAAACAATAACTCTCATATAAAAATCATAATGTATTTCCATATTTTCTTAACTTGATAAATATTGATTAAAATGCAACTATAGACATAAAATAATACAGGAATTTACAACATATTTATTTAATGATTAAGTACAACTCATGGACAATTGGTATCACCAACATTTTAACACTTTTTCTGGAACTCTTTCCAGGACTCTAACAGAAGAAAAAATAAAGAGATATAAATACCAGCATCAAGTTGTTTATAACCATGACCCTTGTTGGCTGATGTTGACTTTGGCGTGTGCAAAGCAAGAGGCTGAGTTCTTAGAAAGGGACTCTGTGGAGAGGATAAAGGAAAATGCTGGACAGTGTCATTTTTTGTGTGTGGGTTAAAATCACTAAGCTGAAAGGAATTTATAGAAATAGGGACTATCTGAATTTTAGCAAATTGTTGATCAAGTCTCCCTGACTCACAATGACACATTTAGAAAATGGAAGTTTTTACCAGCCAATGCTGTCTTCTCATTTTAATATCTTAACTCCCTCTTTTCTTTGATGATCAATTTTTTTTGAAACAGTTGATATTCTTTTTCCCTTTCTTTCTTTCTTTCGTTCTTTCTTTTTTCTTTCTTTCTTTCTCTTTTTCTTTCTTCCTCTTTCTCTTTCTTTCTTTCTTTCTTTCTTTCTTTCTTTCTTTCTTTCTTTCTTTCTTTCTTTCTTTCTTTCTTTCTTTCTTTCTTTCTTTCTTTCTTTCTTTCTTTCTACTAGGGATCAAACTTGTGACCTTGTAGGTGCTGGAACCACTGAGCTAAATCTGCTAAATCCCCAGTCCAATAATTGATATTCTTATTATCAAATTCTCAGTAGTTTTCTTTTCAACCTATAGAAATTAAATCATTGCCTCATAACTTGGTCACTAAAATTCCCTATCACTAAGGACCAAAGCAAAATGAGTGTTGCCAGACTCAGTCCTTTGCCTTTCCTTAGAGGTCATTGACATTTGTGATGGACTCATACTTCCTAAAGCCTTTTATTTGCTCCCAAAGACCTGCTACTTCTGTGTCATATGGATGGCAGTCACCCTTTTTCATGACTCCAGTGCACACACAAGTGTTAATTATTAGGAATAAGTTAAATAATACCAGAGTTGAAATTTTAGTTATCGTACCATTTGAACTGTGAATAATTGGACAAAATACAAAGCTCATTGTTAGCTCTTCAGTCTGCATATCATCACATAAATGCAGATGTGCATAATGATTAGAATGGACATCATTTCTTTCAAAGTCTGGGTGATGGCACCACATATCCTGTATTTCACTTGTGCACGGACAGCAAAGGATGTATATGTGTTGTCTTCCAGCAATAAACTTGAGTCATATTTTGTTCAAATAGATGAAAGACAAAAATTATCAATAAAGCTGAAAATACAACAAAAGACCAAACTGTGATGGCAATACAAAAGTGAAGTACCAGAAGAACCAGGTGAATGCAGGAATGATGACACTTGGGTTTTGTGATAGATCTAGAGGTTCAGCCAGTAGAGCTTGGGAAGATGGAATCATTGACATAAATGAGGACAGTGACTGTCATGAAAAAGATAAAGATGTCTCAGAGAATGTGACATCACCAGAAAGCTTCGTATATAAGGAACTCTGAGATATTTCATAACACAAACACCAAAGGAAAAGTATTGGAAGCTGACTCCAACTTAGATAGGGAAAGGAAAATTTGCCAAACCATAGAAAAGATATTCCCTTCCAGAAGAAGACAAGCATTCTTGAGAAAGAAATTCTACCCTTTAATTTTCAATTATTTCCAAGGTTTTAAATCATGGTGCATTAAATAAATATTAGTTTTGCTATATTTTATTGTCATATAGTTACAGGTGCTCGAAAAGAGTTTTTAAAACTTGACAAAAATTTTTAGAGGTCAGGAAACAATAGTGTTTTCCTTCCATTTATGATTCAGATTGTTTTCATTTTCCTGGTCATCTTTATGGTCCTGTGCTGACATGCAAAGAAAGGATTGCCTTTACAGGGCACCTGAAAATTAGCATGCCCATAGTTTTAGACATTACCTTAACTCTACACTCTTCCTCTACTCTTGAGTCATATATAGTGAATGGGACATTGTGAATGATCAACAAATATGTCCTTCCTTTCTTATTCACTCATTTTTAACCCCACCATAGACATCTCTACACTTTACCCTTGCTGCTAATTAGCCTCAAGCTTTGTGCCATCTGTCTTCTGAACTCGACTTGAATCTGAGCTACTACATTGCCACCACATTGTTTTGCTTAAATCCTTACTGTCATTCTTCTGTGAACTTTTCTAATTATTCTTCTACCCACTAATCTATAACCATGGTAAACATTCACATAAATGCTAGAGCTATTGATCTGGGAAAGAAATCTGGTTGGGGTGTTCTAGTTTGCAAAAACTGCTATTGATAGACTTTTGTGTGTAATAAACTGAACTTCTCAGCATTTCTCAGCAATCTCTCCCCTCGTTGGACCTCTGTGCCATTTCTTGTGATGGTTCCCCCTTCTGTACTGCCATCCCTCTTTTTTGTAAAGTTGACTACAAACACTTCCTATCCAAACAGAGGCCTTCCTGGTATCACCAACTTTATTTACTATTTTTCTGTGATTCCTTAATACTTTAGGATTATAAGATAAGTTTGTTGTAGAGTATTATAGCATATTTATTTATGTACCCATATTTCCTCCTAGACTATGATTCCCTGGTGTGAAAACCTTGCCATAGCTCTAAGCTTCCATGCAATGAGACAGCAGTAAAGATGACATCAATAATATTTCTTATAATCAAAGGGAGGGAGATTTTAGTGGAACAATGACAATATAATAGTTGCTGCATATGACCTTGTAGAATTAATAATTTCACAAGAATATGTCAGGAATTTTCAACTTAGCTATATTTCTATTAAGCTGCTAATTAAGGAAGGCATCCTCCATGTGATAAGCTTAGCTAAAGGATGTGACATGTCTAAAGTTATTGTTTGAAATTTAAAATATAAAATAACTTCTTTTAAACACCAGTAACTGTAACAGATGAGTTTAACTAATAGATATTCATAAAAAACAAATATTTTGGCTTTCAGGGGCACACTGACATTCAAATACCTCTTTGGAATGAGGCCCAGGATGGACATTCCCATTTCCACGGAAAACTCCCTGAGTTCTAGTGAGTAACACCGACCTTCCCTTCCAGAAGATTCCTCTCTGGGAGTTCCTCTTTGAAGCAGATCTTGCTTGCAGCTACTTTTCAGGGAGTGTCCCTGGACATGTTTATGTTCTACAAGCAAAGGAAAAGCAGAGAAACGCATTCCTGTCTGTTGCTCAGAATATAAATCTGCCACTGAAGTCCTCCAAAGACAGTTTGCCCAAGGAGTAATGAAGTGAGGAAAACTGTAGGTGACCAGAGATGACATAGTAAACTCTGTAATTATTCAATATGATTAGGTAATTAGCAAGGACAGAGCAGAGCTTGTGAGAAGAGATTCACAAGCCCCTCCCCCAACATAAAGGAGCTGTGGGTCGGACTTTGCAGGAAAGGGAGACAAGGTTCTTTAGTGCTGCTCGACTTTTTAAAAAGGATGCATTTCTGAGCAAATCCAAAGGATCAGTCTAAGAAGTTACATTGACAAAAGAAAGAAAATAAACAGTCACAGATTATGCCTGCAGGTTGGCTGGAAGTGTGAGCTTTGCTGCTGCCCGACCGCTGGTCATTTGAAAGATGCAGATAAAAACAACACTGAGGTGCCATGGCCGCTGTTTCACAATTAACCAACAACAAATGCTAGCAAGGCTGCAGGGAGAAAGAAATCCTCCATTGTTGGTGGGTATGTAGACTGATAGAACCACTGTGGAGATTCCTCAAAAGACTAGGATTAGAGGTCCCATTTGACCCTGCTATTCCTCTGCTAGGAATATACTCAAAAGAATTAAAAGATTCATATCACAGCAACATATGTGCACCCATGTTCATAGCAGCTCATTTTGTGATAGCTAAATCTTAGAAACAACGCAAATGCCCATCAACTGGTGACTAGATAAAGATGTGAATTTTTTTAACTAAAATGTAATATTAGTCAGCCATAAAGTATGATGTTTGAGTCATTTATACTCAAATGGACATACCTCGAGGACATACTTATAAGTGAAATAAATAGGTCACAGATGTTTAAATACCATATCTTTTTCTGGTATGAGAAACTGAAGAATAAGTGAGTTCTAAAATGTACGATAGATAGGGTGAAATAGAAAAATATTGAAAGGGAAAAGGGGGTAAGGGGTAAAGAAAGAAGGGAAAGAAAACATTCGATGGTTTAAAAAAGGAAATAAAGGGCTGGAGATTTAGCTCAGTGGTTCCAGCACCTGCCTTGAAAGTGCAAGACCCTGAGTTTGATCCCAGTAACCACATACAATGATGGGCATGGTGACTCATGCTCACCAGCCATCAATACCACATACCACAGTGCCCAGGAATGGTGGCTCACTCCTGTAATCCCAGCACTTGGAGGCAGAGGCAGGAGGATTGCTGAGTTTGAGGCTTGCCTGGGCTTCATAGTAAGCTCCGTGCCAGCCTGAATTACAAAGCGAGACCCTGTCTCAAGAAAAAAAAAAAAAAGAAATAAAGCTTATATATATAGGGGCCAGGGACGTTGTAGGGTGGGCAGGGAAATGGGAAAAAAAATGAGAGTTAAGTTGTGGCATGTATTGGTGCAAATTCTCAATGTTGATTGTACCAATGTACCAATAAAATCAATTTTTTTAAAAAGTGAGTTGTGGTGGCAGAAGTCAAATTGATTGGGTGGCTGCATTTGTATTATCTCAGCCCTCCTGGGGATTCCCAGATCATCTCACCACCCCTGATCACTACCTTTATATTAAAGAGTTGTTTTCCTCCAGATCAAATCACCAAAAATATTAGTAATGTTAAAATGACATTTCAATGACATTTTGTTTGGCTTGCAAACTGCTTTCTTGTGTAGTTCTCTTACTGAAATCTTGCAATAACCATTGAAGTAACAGGAAGATGTAATCAGCACTGACAGTTTTTCTCCTGAAAAATCTCACATGTTCATTGAACAAACTTCAGAAAAACAAATCATAAGGAAAAAAATCTCAGTAACTTGTAATTCCACTATAAAAATCTTCATTTTTCCTTATGTATATGCTATTTTATATTCCATTTATATGTACTGTTTTACAACTTGCAACATTTGTTTTTGTTTTGTTTTGTTTTGTTTTGTTTTTCAGACATGGTCTTCCTTTGTAGTTCAGGCTGTTCTTGAGCTCACTATGTAGCCCAGGCAAGCCTTGAACTCAGCAATCCTTCAGCCTCTGCCTCTTGAGTGCTGGGATTACAGGTGTGAACCACCATGCCCAGCATTGCAACATTTGTTTTTACATGATAATTGTTTCTAGTTAATTAAGAAGATTTAAATATTCCATCTTGCTCAGTCATAATCATTTCAATGAATACAAGTACATACTAGCCTATTATATTCATGTAGGTTATTTACCCAATCCCCTAGTGTTGGATATACACATCATTTTTAATGTGAGTTATTGAGGCTATTAGACTTATTTTTAGTTATTAACATTGACTTATTAAAATGCTTACATATTACTGTATATCCAATCATATAATTCTGTATTTAATAATGTTACATTTTAAAACTTATTAATATTCAAATTAACAATGAGTTTAGCATTCTTGTGGCCAATGCATTACAGGATGATTTTGATCAGGAGTAGTATGCTTAAAGGCCTACCAGACTTTCTCTGTCATCAGTGATGACGAACTTCAGACATTCTTGTTCTCTTTCTGCAACTGCAAACTATCTCTTTGCACCCACCACTGTTTCTTGCTCAATTTCAGCTGCCATCCAGCTTCTAACATTTTCAGCACTAACTCAGAAACCATCTTCCTAATTGTCACATATGCCAGAAATTATGTTAGATGCTAATGTTTAAGATACAATACAGAAAGCTGGTCCCTGTCCTCCAATTGGATGTAGTTCAGCTGAGAATACAAACAAGAGAAGGATGATTACAATCCAACTTGTCAGTGTCCCATTGCAGGGAAGATGTGCATGCCGTGGGATTCCAGAGAGAAACCTCTAATCCAGACTGAGGGGTTAGAGAAGCTGCTCCAACAGATTATAGGGTGTACATGCTGTACTTGAGAAAATTAGTCAAACCGCAGAGGGACTAAGGGAAACTGCAGGCAGAAGGGGCCATTTTTATCATGTTTCAAAGGAACTGTGAGGATAATCTACTTGCTGGGGCTATCTTTTATTTATTGTGGCTGTACAGTAGGTCTCTGTAAAACAGGGAGTTTCTTTCTCCATCAAAATGTGTTGTGAACACAAGGTCTTCTGACTGTGAAGAGTTTGTAAGAGAGCTTCTACAGCTTATAGGTAATTTTGTGTGTGTACACCCCATGTGAATTATTACTCAGCATGTGAGAAGAGTGTAAAAAGATGTGATTTATATCACTGTCAGCTGGTCAACAAATTTCAAGAATATTTGAGATGGGCAAGTTATATTTTTGTTCAGTGAGACAAGAGGGGATTAAAGGAATCTTATACTAGAAAAGTTATGTTAAACCTTGGTTAATTGCCTACTGTTAAACAGGTGGATTGTTGGCTTTTTAAAAAATCATATGTTGATTTCTGGCCATCAGCACAGGATCACAAAGAACATATCACACCAAACTAATCTCCTCTCTTCTTCTTTCAGAAAATGAGGGCAAATAGATGGTACCTACATAGCAAAGGGAGAGGGTTCAAATTTCAGGAAAACACTAGGTAGAACATTTGGAGATACCCTTGTATATAAGAGACACATTGTTCAATGTCAGTTATGGTGATACTGAAAGCAAGTATGGAAACAAGAGATGGACTATGAAAAATAATCAGTGAAACTGGAGATTGTTATCATAGGTGTTTCAAATTCCTATTGTGGATTATTGTGCTTGGTGGTGATGAGACTGGACCTGGAAGAGTAGATTTTACTATAGATACAACCTGTGAGGGGAATGCAGATATACTAACACCCAGGGATAAAGAATCACGTTATAGAACTATGTAGGAAGAATATTAGAGTTATTTGTGCATGGAGAGAAAAGACTTAGAAAGGTGTCAGATTTTGAATTTTGGGATCTCTTCAATACATAAACTGAAAATTTTCATAAGTAGTGGGAAACATTTCAGCCATATGTGTCTTCAAATAGTGCTTCCATTTTCTTTAATTCTTTTCTTCTCTGACAACTCAATGAACTGAATGTTTGGCTATTAAAATTATTAATTTAAGTTTTGTTACATGTTTTTTGCAATTATGAAACTTCCATTTGACTTGTTTGTTTTTTATATTTTTAGTTCTTTGCTGAAATTTCCATGATGTCTTTTATCATCTTGAACACAGAGACGGTAGTTATTTAAAAGCATCTCATAACTTCAAAAATTATATAGTTGGTTGTATCATGTGTTGTTTTTATTGGCTCTTGATCATCTTGTCCTATGCCTTTTTGTATGTGGTTCTCTTTTTACTTTGTTCTCAATATAATATTAAAAATTATATGTGGAAAAACAGTTGGAACCATTATCTTCCTCCAGAAATGATTTTTCTTAGTTCTGCCAGAAACCACAGGAATTAACAATTAGGGACTACCTTATTCAGCTTTCTAGTTTGAAATTTTAAGGAATATTGAGATGACTTAACTCAGTCCATGTTAGAGCGTGTTTACTTCCTAAGCACCTCTATTTCTAGGATAATAGTGCTATGGGGTTTCCATCTAACATGTGAAGCTTACTAGCTCTCTATTACTTTCCATTGGTTGGAACTTATTTTTGTTTCCTTAGGTTCAAGAAACTAAATTACTAACTGACTAGCTCTTCCACTTCCTGTCTAGGACCATCCAATGCTTAGAAGAGAAACCAGTTCCTACCCCTAAACCATCTCTAGGTTTCTGTTGTCTTCTGGATTATAGAGAACTTCTTCACAGTGCAGCACCCTTTCATTTCCCGAGTAGGTATTTAAAACACTTCATTTATATCTTTTTGCTAATTCCAGTAGGAGGGTTTGTCCTAATTTCCCAGTATGTTATTCCTAGGGCATAAATTGAGAGTGTAAATTTGCTTTGTTTTAGCTAGTGGTTGGGTGAAATCAAAAGGATAGAATTTACAAAGAGGTCAATTTCCACTGAACAAATTAAACAAAATTGGTTATCAATTATCCTCACAATAATAAAAGAAGCTGCCTATGAAATGGGGGTCTCTCTAGTAATTATGTCTGGGTTACAATGATGCTTCACCAACATTCCCTCTGAAGAATCGTTACTTGCTTGGGAGTGGGTAAGTGTGGCACATGGGACAGTTTTTTATTATTGTTGCTGTTCATTTTATAAGGATTCCTAGACTAAGAAGGTGTCCGAACTTGACCTGGTCCAAATGAAACTCTAGGCTTCTCTACATTCACTATAAATTTTCACTCATATTTTCAAGCTTAAGCATAAGGCTAGTCTTCCTCACAGCCTCATGTAATCCATTGAAAAGAACGATTTTTTTTTTCTCCAGAATAGATCTAGGATTTGACCACTTTCCAGTGTCTTGAGAACCGTTACCCTAGTCTGAGTTAGTAGATAACTTTGCTGAGGCTTCCAAAGTGCCATTGGCTCAGGCAGCTGAAATGACAGACATGTATTATCCCAGAATCCCAGAGGCCACAAGTTCAAATCAAGGTGTGTACAGGCTTGACTTTGCTCAAGAGTCTTTCCTTCATTTGTAGATGCCTGCTTCTCCCTGTGCCTTCACTCAATCTTCTCTCTGAACCTGTCCACTTTCACACCTTTTCTGTGAAAACCCCAGTTGTATTGGTTTAGGGTTCACTTTTAACTTTAACTTAATTATCTCTTTAAAGACCCAATCTTCAAATACAGTTGCATTCAGAAATATTGGGTGTTAGGGCTTTCATGTATGCCTCAGAAGAGGGTGAAATTCAGCTCACAGCAACCAGCATCATTTCCTGTTTGGGCCCCGGCATATGCCTCCTTCTCCTCCTTTTTTTTTTTACTTTTTTCTCAGTATGGCTTTCCTACAGTCTTGAAGCCTGTCCTCCATGCAGCAGCCAGAGTGATTTTTTCAAAGTGCAAATCATAGTGGAACGTTCCTTTTTTGAAAACACTGAAACAGCTACCAGAATAAAATTCACCCATGGACGCTCAGGTCCCATCAGACTGCCCTATCCTTACCCACATTTCCAACCTCATCTTCCACTCAATAGTATCACTACATCAGTCATACTGGCTTTTGTTCCAAGTTCCATCTCAAGAGTTTTGGCTCACTTGTCTTCTCTGTCTTCCAGTCTTATGTGACTGCATTTCTCCTCTTCTTCTGCTTTGTCCTCCTTCTTGTTTTCTTCTTCCCTACCCAGTTTTCACCTTATCTGTCATCCAAACTTCTCACTTTAGAACACCAATTCTATTTCCATTCCCATCTTCTACCACCTAATTCACTTTTGTTGTGTTTATAATCTTCTATAAATATGGGAGTGCATTTGTTTATTTGTTATCCTGTGCTTATAGCCTGCCTCACTCTTTATGAAAACAGTACTTTGAGGACAGGATCACTGCCTGCTGTGGGCATTGCTGCCTCCAGGACAGTATAGCACTTGTTATGATGGACATCAAGGCATGTTTGAGCACTCATTGATCTCAAAAGTATGAACAGTCAAAATTTTATTCTATACTCTTCAATATTTTAGTAAAGCTAATCACTGTGAGGCCCCTTTCATTGCTTAAGATTTCCCATTTTCCCTCCATAAACTGCAAATCTCTTGAAAGATAAATCCTTATTTTAAAAAGCATAGAGAAGACAAGCTAGATCTGAAGTGGCAGACATGTTCTTTCCTACCTAATAATATGACTTAGAAGTGGGTGAGAAGGTCTGAGTCTCCACATAAGCTCACGGGGAGCGTGGCAGCTGATTAGCACTGTCTGCCTCTGGCACATGTTGGGAGAATGGAGGTTTGCATGCTAAACACCTGCTGCTAACAGGTTAACTAGTCTGCACGGCACTCACCAAAGTACTGTATTCTTTAATATTTGGTGACCCTATACTGTCTTCAATGGCATTCCAGGTAAAATGTATAAGTATAGGTTCATATAATCACTCATATAATCAATTTTTTGGAAATTATGCTAGTCAGAAACTAAAGTTCTGAGAGAATATGACATACCCAGGCTCTTTCATACATGAAGGCAAATAAGTATAGACATTCAGATTGAATGATTAAGCATTCAAAAGTATTTTCAAGAATATAGTTTCTTCCACTTTGCCAGTAATCCCATCCACATTTTCTGTCTTCACTTGGATGTTATTTTGCTAAGGAAAGATAGAAAATATACCCAGTAATCACTTTTTAATTCCATGATATATATTTATACTCTGAAACACCTAAAATGTCTTAAGCACATATCTTATTTAGTTTTTAATGAAAATAGAGCAGTTTTTGTGCTTCATTCATGAATTCCACAGTTGGCCCACATCCTCTGGACATCCATTTGTGGGCACATTATGGATGTAGAAAAGAAAGAACATTGCAATGCTTTTCACACTCCCCTTATCCAGTGGTGGGAAGATTAGTGTCTCATGGTAAGTTCTATGCTGTGCTGGAGGTTAGAAACACTGTTGAACTTGGAAACAGAAACCTAGTTGCTCCTCAGTCTTTTAGTTTGCAGGCTAAGTAGCCTCATTTCCTTCAGCCTTTCTTCGGTATCACATCAACATAATTACCTCCAACAGACCCTTTGGCTGGCTTCAGTGCTGATGATATTTAACCACATTGCTGGGCATACCCAGCCTCAGAGATACCGAGCCAACCACAGCCCCACGACTTCTAACCAAGCCTAACTCTTTTTGCCAAAAGAAATTCCTCAGACTGATTGAATGCTCAAATCTCAAGGCAGCCTTTCAAGATTTTTGTCATTATATTTGGAGACCAATCAGCAAAATGCAGAATAAGATTATTCTGTTGGTGGTTTGGATAAGGAAAAGCACATTCTTTACGGTGTAGATGAAAGCTGAGAAAACAGTTCAGGGGGGGAATTCCCATCTGGAGGTCTCTGGATCCTATAATTTAGGATACCTGGGACTTTTGGAATGCTAGATACCAGCTAACAGATGCAAACATTTTTTTTTAAAAATAGTGGGGGAAATATCTCACATTTTCCTAATTATTTAGCAAGGCATGGCTCTCGGTCTTTTTTTTTTTTTTTGTAAGTGAGATAATCAAAAGTTAATCAACTCAGTCACTTTCTCCCTTTTTATGCCATTAAAGCAGTCACTGATGAACACATGCTCTCTAGTGACAGGACAGCAGTTGGCTTTCAGTTCTTAAGGGTCAGGATAGAAGCAACATTATTCAGATTCTCAGATCAAAACAGTCATCTCCAAGAAACAGTAGACCTTTATCCAAATGTAAAGCCTGTTAGTATTCTTCTGTCGATGAACTTGTCTTAATAGCAGTTGTGACAACAGCTTCTATCACTGAGGTTGTCATTCTTGAATGATTTTTTATAAAATCTAACAAATAAATATATACTTAAAACCACCCATTTGATTTTACAGGCATATGTAGGTTTGTACATTTGTAATGATTTATCCTTAATACATTTCCCTCATATATTCATGGGTGGATTATGTTCATGAGTGTTTCTTTGCACATATACATGTGTACAAACTTATGTAACAAACACAAAACTCATCTACATCTGGAAGAAGATGCTCATAAGGCATCTTTAAGAAATCAGTGAGACATCGGAGTTGATTTTTAGTGTCATCCTCAGCTCCTTCTCTGTGTTCTATCTCCACTGCTTGCCCTCAAACACTAACAAAGAGTTTACTGTGAGCATACATCAATGTTCTTCCATAGACTTGTTTTGTTTTTTGAGACAGGGTCTTGCTTTGTAGTTCAGACTGACCCTGAGCTCACTATGTAGCCCAGGCAAGCCTCGAACTCACAGCAGTCCTCCTGCCTCTGCCTCAGGAGTGCTGTAATTACAGAAATGAGCACTGTGGTATGTGGTACTGATTGTTGGTGGGTGTGGGTCATCATACCTAGTATTGTTCTTTGTGGTTACTGGGGATTGAACCCGGGACTTTGCACTGCTCAGCAGGTGCTGGAACCACTGAGCTAAATCTCTAGCCCACCATAGACTTGCTTTTATGGTTTATAACTAGATGTTCATCCAAAGCCTCATGTGCTCATAGGTGGAGTTTCTTGGAGGTGTCTGATCTAGGTGTGTGATATTGGGATTAAGGGTGTGTGGTAACTAAATTGGTTTAGCATAGTTCTGGGTGTGGATACTAGGAATCCCACCTTGGGTGTGGGAGGCATCAACCAACAGGTTTGTAGCCTGGATGAAGTATGAAAAGACAAAGAAGAAGATAGGCTTGCTGCTGCTGCTTCCTTCCTACCTAGCATGGATTGTTTCTCTTCAGCCATGCCCCTGACATGCTGCCCTGCCTTGGAGCCTGCCATCTATGGACTGACACCTCTAAAAACTGTGACAAAGAGACTTTTTCTCTATTAACTTTAAGTGTCAGGTAGTTTTGTTTCACTGATGAGAAAACTAACCAAGACAGTCGTGTACCCACAAAATTTGCACAATGAAATCTAATCCCCAAGGTGATTGTATTAGGAGTTGGGACCTTTGGGAATGATCAGGTAATAGAGGCAGGCTCTTCATGAGTAGGATTAGTGCCTTTATTAAAGAGACTCAAGGAGCCCCCTTAATGAGACACATTAAGAAAATGTCATCTTGGGGCGGGAGATTTAACTCAGTGGTTCCGGTGCCTGCCTCGCAAGTGCCTCCTCACTCACGCCCACCAGCACTCAATACCACATACTACAGTGCCATGCATGGTGGCTCACGCCTGTCATCCCAACACTTGGGAGGCAGAGGCAGGAGGATTGCTGAGTTCCAGGCTTGCCTGGGCTACATAGTGAGCTCAGGGCCAGCCTGAACTACAAAGCAAGACCCTGTCTCAAAAAAAAAAAAAAAAAAAAAAA